>PVIH01013608.1:0-57664 GCA_004025045.1 Sigmodon hispidus | reverse complement strand
TTTTTTTTTTTTTTTTTTTTTTTTTTTTTTTTTTAACTTTATTTATTTATTTATTTTCCTTGGTGTTTGCCTGGAACTGGAACTACAGACAGTTGTTAGCTGCCATGTGGGTGCTGGGAATCGAACCCAGGTCCTCTGGAAGAGCAGACGGTGCTCTTAACCGCTGAGCCATCTCTCCAGCCCTCTAACACCTCTTTAAACTAGGTGTGGTCTCTCATCTTCATACATATGCCATGGCATGTGTACAGGGCACAACTTCCTCCCCCCATAAAGAAACAAATGTAATAAGAAAATTTAGGCTGAGTGGGGTAGCATACTTCTTTAATCCCAGCACTTGGGAGATAGAGGCAGGTAGATCTCTATGAATTTGAGGGTAGCCTGGTCTACAGAGCTAATTCCAAGACAGCTAGGGATTTCTCTCTTTCTTTTTATTTTATGTGAATTGATGTTTTGCCTGCATGTATAATCGTGTAAGGGTGTCAGATTTTGGGATTACAGACAGTTGTTAGTTGCCATGTGGACGCTGGGAATCAAACTCAGGTCCTCCGGAAGAACAGTCAGTGCTCTTATTCTCTGAGCCATCTCTCCAGCACCCCCCCACACACTGGCCTTTTTCTAAGATGGTATTACACTATGTATCCCAGCTGAATGAAACTCATTATTTAGTCCAGGCTGGGTCTGAATTTACCATTCCCTTGCTCAGTCTAGGGTTGAGATTATAGGTCTGGGCTCTCACATTTGGCTTGCTGTCACCATTTTGGTGCTGAGGATAAAATAAAATTTACTTTTACTAAATTTTAAGACTAAGGCCCTGGGGACATCCTGAGCTAAGGCCCTGGGGGCATCCTGAGCTAAGGCCCTGGGGGCATCCTGAGCTAAGGCTCCAGGGACATCCTGAGGTCATTCACGGAACTTCAGCTAAGTTTGTTTGTTTTTTTAAAATAGTAGTTCTCAGAAATATAAAAAAAGAAAAGGTATTTCTTTTTAAGAATTTTACTTATTTGTGTGTATGTGTGCCTCTGTGTGTGTGTGTCTGAAGGGTGAGGGTATTCATACCAAGATGCACTGAGCAGCAAATGGCAACTTTGTGAAGCTGGTTCTCTTCTTCCTGTTTACATGGGTTCCAGGGGTCAAATTCAGCAGGTACCTTCACCCTGTAAGCCATTTTGCTGCCCCACAGCTTAGTTTCTTTTGCTGTGAGGCCCTGCTCCTCAAGCAAGGGGGTGGGGGTGGGGTGCTTTTATACACCACAAGCCCCAGAGAGGCAGAGATAGATAACACACTGGTCCTCTCCTTCAGGAATCCCCAGGACAAATGCTTTGATGTCTCAAGCAGGAGGTCCTTGGAGTTCCCTGGTTCCATTCAGTGTTGAACTTAAAAAAAAAAAAAAAATGGGGTCTGGGCTGGAGAGATGGCTCAGCAGTTAAGAGCACTGACTGTTCTTCCAGAGGACCTGAGTTCAATTCCCAGCATCCACATGGCAGCTAACAACTGTAATCCTAAGATCTGACACTCTTACACAGTTATAAATGCAGGCAAAACACAATTCACATAAAATAAAAATAAATATTAAAAAAACATGGGGTCTTTGAATTTGTATTTATGAAAATTAATAAACAGATTGAGCATGGTGGCTTACACCTATAATTCCAGCATCTGGGAAGCTGAGACAGGAGAATGGCTACAAGTTTGAGACTGGCTAAGTCTACATTGTAAGACACTATTTCAAACAAACAGAGAAACAAAGGTGGCCTGCTATGTTCCAGCACTCAGGAGGCTGAGGCAGGAGGATCCTCAGAAGGTTAAGGATAGTCTGGGAGACCTCATTTCAAAATAGGCAAAAAAAGAAGCTCCTGCCCAGGCTAGACTACATGAATTCCTAAGGCTAGGAAATGCTCCATCCTAGGTCCCAACCCTGGAAAGAAGCCTCTGAGAAGGAAAGAAAAAGTGACAGACAATAAGAGGCTGTTATGAGAATAAGGACAGGGGTCTTCGTCATGTTTGAGAAATCCTGCTAAATTTCCTTCGTAGAGACTAGTTCAGTGCCTGCTTCTGACAAATATCTTCCCCTAAAGTGCCATCTGAGATTCTGAAATAGTGATGGGTGACAGATTAACAGCCTCTGGCACAGGCCAGTGGGGTTATCTAAGTCCCCATGGCGCCCACTGTCACTTATTGCTCTAGGTAAGGGGGAGGGAAAGGCCCAAGGTAATTAGGGTTTAATTGGCTCCCATGCTACCAGGTGGATTGAAAACCACAGCTACAGCTGCTCTTATGGGAGATCACCCAGGTATCTGCTAACACATTACCAGTGACTTGCTTCTACACATTTGGTACCCATTTTTGGGTGGGGGCAGGCCCTTACTCTCTAGATTACACTAGAGGCCTGGAACTCATTATGTAGATCTGGCTAGCCTTGGACTTTCTCTCACTACACTGTCTTAGCCTTCCATTTCCTTACAGACACAAACCACACAGTCGGCTGATACATTGTATCTTGTAGGAATGGCTATCTAATTATTTACATTTGTTAGAACTCAAGGGAACTAGGTTTGTGTCTTAATTAGGGGTTCTATTGCTGTGAAGAAACACCATGACCACCGTAACTCTAATAAAGAAAAAAGACTTGGGCTGGAGAGATGGCTCAGCGGTTAAGAGCACCGACTATTCTTCCGGAGGACCTGAGTTCAATTCCCAGCATCCACATGGCGGCTAACAACTGTCTGTAGTTCCAAGATCTGACACCCTTACACAGTTACACATGCAGGCAAAACACCAATTCACATAAAATAAAAATAGATATTAAAAAAAAGAAAAAAGACTTAATTGAGGTGGCTTACATTTTCAGAAGTTTAATCCATTATCATCATGGCAGGACATAGCAGCATGCACGCAGGCATCTTGATGGAAGGCCACAGGAAGTGTACTGACTTACTGGGTGTGGTTTGAGCATACATGAGACCTCAAATCCCGCCTCCACAGTGACACACTTCCTCCAACCTACTCCAACAAAGCCACACCTCCTAATCGTGCCACTCCCTTAGGAGGCCGTTTCCTTTCCAACTGCTGCAGTTTGGGATGCTGCTCAGTTGGTGGAGTACTTGCCTAGTGTGCACAAATCTCCCCAGCATTGCATAAACTGGGCATGGAAGTACACCCCTGTAATCCTGGTAGTTGGGAAGTAGAGGTATGAGGATCAGAAATTCTAGCTGGTCCTCTGCTACTTTTCTATGTTCAAAGCTAGTCTGGGTTACATGAGACTTTGTTTCAAAAAAAAGATCAAGAGATGGGTCGGTGTTTAAGAGCACATATTGCTCATTCAGAGGACCCAGGTTTGGTTTCCAGCACCACATTAGGCACCTCACAAGAGCTTGTGATTCTAATTCCAAGGGATCTGATGCCCTCTTTTGTCTTCCATGGATACCCCTACTCCCTACCCCCATACATACATACAACACACACACACACACACACACACACACACACACACACACTCTGTTAGTTTGGTCATAAAATGATAAAAATGGAAAACTGTTGCATCCCTCCCCTCCCTCCCGCTTTTTCTTTTCTAACAGGGTCTCACTTTGTAGCCCAGGCTGGCCTTGAACTCCTCCCTCAGTCCTTGAACCTTGGGATCACAGGCATTCATCACCACACACAGCTCATAGCAACTTTTTCATCATCTGCCCCAAACAAGGAGCAGCCAAAACCAAATGTGCTGGTGAAGGGTAGGGCTCAGTGTATGAAAACAAAGACTTGGGGCTGGAGAGATGGCTCAGCGGTTAAGAGCACCATCTGCGGGCTGGAGAGATGGCTCAGCGGTTAAGAGCACCATCTGCTCTTCCAGCAGACCCAGGTTCGATTCCAGTACCCACATGGCAGCTAACAACTGTCTGTAGTTCCAGTTCCAGGCAAACACCAAGGCAAGTAATTAAATAAAGTTTTTTTAAAAAAAAAAAAGAGCACCATCTGCTCTTCCAGAGGACCCGGGTTCGATTCCCAGCACCCACGTGGCAGCTAACAACTGTCTGTAGTTCCAGTTCCAGGCAAACACCAAGGCAAATAAATAAAATAAAGTTTAAAAAGAAAAAGAAAGAGTCTCAATGAACAAAAACAAAGACTTGCTCTTATTTGCTTATGGGTCTCTGATATGGTCCAGTACTTCCTGGCAGTCTTGGGTGATGGTTCTTGGATCTACTATGAACATACAAAAGCTACGGTAATATGTTATGTGCTGCTGTCCATTGTAGAAAGCATGTCAACGGTATTCAGAATATGAAACCTACTCCATGTTCTGTCATTGCTCAAATGACCCTATGCTAGGACTCCGGCTTCTTCTATTGTCCTAAAGTGTGGTACTATAGAGGGCACAAGGTCCCTGTGCTCACAGAGAAGCACTAGGAAAACCAGGACTGCTAAGACTTATCCCTTTAATGGTAGGGCTGAGTTTTCCATCCAGGAGGCTGGAGTGGGTACTGTTAATAGCCTGGTGATCTGTGTTGTCTGTAGGGGCAGGCCACACTTAAATCCCCTAGACTATTATGTTTATCCCAGACTCTCCCTGCCTAAACCTTTATCCCCAGTATTGTTTCTCAGTCAATAGAACCTATCCTTAGGGATGATGTCACATGTACTTTGTAGGTTGGTGACCTCTATGATATCTGTATGATGGAGACCACACTAGACCCGAGTCCCTTAAACTATAGAACTCATCTTCATAGTGGAGGGCAAATGTACTTTGCAAAAGAGTTCCAATGTAGTCATGCCTTAAGGCTTATTGTTCAAGTGGAATTGAGTTCATTGTTACCAAGAAACTTTTTTCCACAATTGTACTGTACTTAAATATGTCTAAAATAAACTGCCCAGGGTCAGACTCTAGATGTTTGAACCAACATAGGCTAAGTAGTACTGGACTGGATTTCCTTCTCCCCTCAAGAGGACAAACACTCAGCTGGCGCGGTGGACACAAAGATCCCCACATGATGCCACCCACCATTGTACTGGGCTGGCAATACACAGGTCACCAGACATTGGCTGGATACACCTTTTGCCCTGTCTAAACTCAGTAGTAACATGTTGGTCAATTGACATTGACCATGGGAGGATTTTTTTACACCCAAATTTGGCCACGTGTTTCTTTCCAAGAGTTGCTTGTTGGCTATTTGCCAGGCACTGCTGCTGGCTGCTGCTGGGAAACTCTGGCCACTGGATCCTCTTTCTGGGATAGATTCCTTCCACAGAAAACAGTCAGACGTGTGCTTCCCCTAGGGGGATGCTAGTGACAGAAGAGATACCTCCAGAACGTTGAGGTCTCTAATGCAGCTTCTGTGGGGGAGATCCCTCCCCATTCCTCCCTCCATCTTGCATAGGATCTGTGACTGCCCTGTGTCTTCTGGGCCACTGCCATGGGTCATAAGTCCTTTGGACTCCAGGCCATCAGCTTCTTTTGGTGAATTCTTTTTTTTTTTTTTTTTTTTTTAAAGTTTTAAAATTTACACTGGGTGATGGTGGTGCACACCTTTGATCCCAACACTCATGAGGCAGAAGGCAAATGGATTTCTGTGAGTTCAAGGCCAACCTGGTCTACAGAGTTCTAGGGCAGGTTCCAAAGCTACACAAAGAAACCCTGCCTCAAAAAACACAAAAACAGGGGCTGGAGAGATGGCTCAGCGGTTAAGAGCACCGTCTGCTCTTCCAGAGGACCTGGGTTCGATTCCCAGCACCCACATGGCAGCTAACAACTGTCTGTAGTTCCAGTTCCAAGCAAACACCAAGGCAAATAAATAAATAAAGTTTAAAAAAAAAACACAAAAACAAAACAAAAAGTAAATTTACATTTACAGACTGAAGAAAAGGCTCAACTGTCTGCTTTTCCAGAGGACTCAGGTTAGAGTTGTTGCTTACAAACATCTGTAACTCTAGTTTCAGGGGATCCAATACCCTTTCCTGGCTTCCTCAGCCTCTGCAAAGAAATCATACACAAACTTTTCTTTAATTTACATTTATTTATTTGTGTGTGTGTCTATGGGATGTATGGGCCAGAGGACAACTTTTTTTTTTTTTTTTTAAAGATGGATACGTATAAGTATACAGAAGAGAGCACCAGATGTCAATCATAGATAGTTGCTGGCCATGTGGTTGCTGGGAATCGAACTCATGACCTCTGGAAGAACAGTCAGTGCTCTTAACCTCTGAGCCATCTCTCTAGCCCCCCAGAGGACAACTTGGAAGTTGTTTCCATCCTACATGTGTGTCTTGAGTATCAAACTCCTGTTATCAGGCTTGCACCCCAGAGCGCTCACCTGCTGAGTCATCGCTCTGTCTCAGAAATAGATGTTTAAAACACTGAAGTAAGATTTTGTTTGTTTGTTTGTTTGTTTGTTTTTCAAGATAGGGTTTCTCCATGTAGCCCTAGCTGTCTGTAGTGCACGCTAGCCTTCAAGATCCACCAGCCTCTGTCTCTCAAGCGCTGGGATTAAAGGTGTGTACCACTTTCAGAGTTTGGAGGAGGGTAGAACCCAGGGTCTCACCAACACCTAGTCAGTCAGTACTCTACTATTGAGCCATATCTCCAACCTCTGAGACACATTTTTGGTGAGGAGGGAAGAAAGGGTCTCATTATGTAATGAATTCATGATCTTTGGCCTCTGTCTGCCGAGTGCTGGGAATGTGTGCCTATGTTACCAATATGGACCCTGAGGCACTTTCTGCTCAAGTATTTTAGTTTCACACATATTTCTAAATAATAATTTGGTCTTTGGCCTTGTTTATTGTAAAGGATATTCAGACCCTTTTTTTTTTTTTTTTTTTTTTTTTTTTTTTTTTTTTTTTTTTTTTTTTTTTTTTTTTTTTAACTTTTCCTCCTTTTTTTTTTTTTTTTTTTTTTGAGACAAACCCTTATGTAGCCAATGATAACGCTGAATCCCTCATGCTCCTCAACATATCCCAAGTGTTGAGGATACAGAAGTGTCTCATCATGCCTTGCACATTTGTTCATTTTTTAAGATTTATTTATTTACAGTGTTCTGCCTGCATGTGTACCTGCAGGTCAAAAGAGAATACCAGATCTCATTACAGATGGTTGTGAGCCACCATGTGGTCACTGGAAATTGAACTCAGGACCTTTGGAAGAGTAGCCAGTGCCCTTAAGCTCTGAGCCAATTCTCCAGCCCTCATTTACTTTTGAGACAGAGTCTTGCTGTGTTGTTCAGTCTGGTCTTGGACTTGTGGCCTCGAGGGATTCGCTATGTCAAGCTCCTGATGTCTGTGATTACAGACACTTCTCACCACATCAGGCTTTGCAATCTGATTTTTAGTGTCCATGAATTTCTTTTTCCCATGCCAGTCCGCCTGCCCTCATTTGGAACTCTCTTCCTCAAACAAAGCTGAAGATGGCTGTATTCTATCAGTCAGCAAAATATGTTTAAATGTGTTTCCTGCACAGGCAATGTTGCAATAATAACCACAATAATAACAACCATTCTTTTCAACCATCTCTGGTTCTGAAGAAAAACAAACTGCCTTTCATTGTCAATGAAAAAGGACACAACCTCTCTGGAGATCATTTACCAATGGGTATTAAAAATATGTGGGCCCCCTGAGATGGTTCAGTGAGTTAAAGGAGCCCCCAAGCTCTATGACCAAACTTCCAGCCTTAGGACTCTCCAAAGTTGTTCTCTGATCTCTACATACAAGCATGGTGGAGCATCTGTGCCCACACAAATGCACATACACATACACACATGACCAAAGAAATTAATGTTAAAAAAATGCAGTAAGCTAGTCATAATGGAGCTTTGATCCCAGCACCTGAAAGGCAAAAGCAGGAGGATCTCTGTGAGTTCAAGGCCAGCCTGGTCTATATAGCAAGTTTCAGGCTAGATCAGGCTACAGAGTGAGTCCCTGTCTTAATAAACAAATAGCCATGGAGTGGCACAAGCCTTTAATCCCAGTTCTCCAGAGACAGAGGCAGGCAGATTTCTGAGTTCAAGTCTAGTCTGGTCTACAGATGGAATTCTAGGACAGCTAGGTTTGCACAGAGAATTCTTGTCTTGAAACAAACAAATGAATTAATTAAAGATAAACAAGAAAAACAAACAAACAAACAAAAAAACAAAGTCAGCACAGTGGCAGGGCTGGGGGTGTAACTTAGTGATGGACATTTCCTGCCTTTAGAGTGTATGGACCTAGGTTTCATCTCTAATATTGACAGAGGAGACAAGGTATTTGACCTTGATCTAACAGCTCTACTATACTAGGAAACTGAGCGCCACTGTTTCCATGGCAATGCCATTGGTGATTACAAAGGGGAAACAACCTAAACTTCCAGGCACAGGATGGGGCGGGGAGGGGGCAGGGAACGGCACCAAACCAGGAACTGTTCTGCACGCCAAAGAAAGAAGGAAGGAGTACTGTTTGGGTCCAGGATATGTTGTCAAATGAAAACGGAGCAGGTGGGGTGGGAGTGGCTGCTGAATGCCATCTCTTGTATGAAGGGCCCAAGTGTTCACATTTACTTGCCAAAAAAGAGGAAGCATTCCAAGAAATCAAGAAAATCAGTTTTAAGTGGAAAAACGAGGAAAGCATACAGACAGCCATTGAGGAAGTCAGTTTCCTCTGTGAATTATTTTCCATTTTGCTTTAAAGGTTCCTGTTATGTTCCTATTTTTGTTTGTTTGTTTGAGTGACATGTGTGCATGCTACAGAATACATGTGCACATACAGAGGGCAGAGGATAACTTCGCCCTGTCTCTTCTACTAGCATGTGGATCCCAGGGATTGAACTCAGGTTGTTAGGCTTGGGGGCAAGCGCCTTTACCCTCTGAGCCATCTTGGTGGCCCTGTAGCCTCTTGTCATTCCTTATGTTTTATTTATGGTGTGTAGTGGAGAGATGGCCTTGATTAAGAGCACTTTCTATTCTTCCAAGGGTCAGAATCCAACACTCACATGGACGCTGTAACTCCAGCTCCAGGAGATGTGACCAGTTAACCTTTTCTTTCTTTCTTTTTAGTATTTATTTTTATTTTATGTGAATTGGTGTTTTTCCTGCATGTATAACTGTGTAAGGGTGTCAGATCTTGGAATTACAGACAGTTGTTAGCTGCCATGTGGATGCTGGGAATTGAACTCGGGTCCTCTGGAAGAGCAGACGGTGCTCTTAACCATTGAGTCATCTCTCCAGCTCCCCCCCCAGTTAACCTTTTCAAGTTCGGATACACACACACACACACACACATACACACACATGGGGGGTATTTTTTTTAAGATTTATTTATTTGTTATTATGTATACAGAAGAGGGTACCAGATGTCATTACAGATTTACAGATGGTTGTGAGCCACCATGTGGGTGCTAGGAATTGAACTCAGAACCTCTGGAAGAACAGTTAGTGCTCTTAACCTCTGAGCCATCTCTCCAGAGAGGGTTTTTTAAAGAGATAACAAAAATATCCAGATGATGTAGGCACATGCCTTTAAGCCCAGCAATCATGAAGCAGAGGCAGGCAGATCTCTGAGTTCAAGGCCAGCCTGGTCTACAAAGTGAGTTCCAGGACAGCTGGAGTTGTTACACAGAGAAACCCTGTCTCCATGACAATAAAATAAAATAATTATTTATTTATAGTGTGTGTTCATGAGGGAGGGTCAAAGACACCTTCCTGGGCTCTGCTCTCTCCATGCACCTTTTTGTGGGTTCTGGGGCTCAGCCTCAGCTTGTCAGGCTTGGCAAGCAAGAAAACAAGCCCTTTTACCAGCTCAGCCACCTCACTTACTAATTTTTCTTTGATTTATTTGTTATTGTGGTTTCAGTTTTTGAGATAGTGTTTCATTAGGTAGCCCTGGCTGTCCTGGAACTCCCTATGTAGATCAGGCTGGCCTGGAACTCAGAGATCTGCCTGCCTCTGCTTACACAGTACAGAATAAAAGTAATATACCGCCACACACTCAAACTCAGCCTTCTCCCCACCCTCAGCTCCTTCAAATCTTTTTTTAAAAAAAGATTTATTTATTTATTATGTATACAGTATACAGACGAGCGTACCAGATGTCATTTTAGATGGTTGTGAGCCACCATGTGGTTGTTGCTAGGAATTGAACTCAGGACCTCTTGGAATAACAATCAGTGCTTTTAACCTCTGAGCCATCTTTCCAACCACCCCCTCTTCAAATCTTAAGGCAGAATCTCACTAAATTGACCAAGCAGATTGTGAATTACCGGGTCCTATTCTGTATTGATGTCTAATTCGTCTGCCAATTGAGACCATCACCCTGTATGAACTTATTCCATAGTCTCTGTCTTTTCTTTGGAGACAAGGTGACTCAGGCTAGCCTGGAACATAATAAGCAGTGAAAGTTGACCTTGAAATATTTTTTAACCAGGTGTAGTGGCTCATATACCTTTAACCTCAACACTGGGGAGGCAGAGAAGGAAGGATCTCTGAGTTCAAGGCTGGCCAACTTTGCAGAGGTAGAGCTGGTGGGATAACCGGGGGTATTAATTAATTAAAACATTTTATATGTATGTGTTTTCCTGGTGCCCAAGGAGGCCAGAAAAGGGTTTTGGATCCTCTGTAACTAGAGTTACAGTTGTGAGCTGTTGTGTGAGCAGCAGAAATGGAATCAGGTCCTCTGAAAGAATAACTAAGGCTCTTAACCTCTGAGCTATCTCTCCAGCCCCAACCTCGAGTCCTCTGTGTATGTGTGTGTGTGGGGGAGTGTTAGAGAAACATCATATTTAATGGTAAAGTTAAGCACACACCAGCACCAGGACCCGTAGATTTAAAGCAGCAGGGATGGTTTGTCGAATCCACAGAGCCTCACAGTGAAGAGGGACAACTCTGTGGCCTCAGACAGGGCAAAGCCCAGAATGGCATTGGAGAAAAGCTACTGCTTGAGAAATGGCTTCCTGGCCACCAAACACCATTCCAATGCCAGCCCTGTCAGCCCTGGATCCAGCTACACCAACTGTGGTGGCAGCCCCAGCCCTGGCCCCAGTCAACTTGGCTGCTGTGGGAAAGTCCCTGGGAAAAGAACACTGGTCTGGAGCTCCCTGGAGATGGGTCTGCTGCAGGAGGCTGTTTAGCCTTATTAGACCCCTGGTACTAGAGTAGATGAGAACTGGAGAAAGGGGTAGAGCATTCCCACTCTCCTGCAGCCCCACTCTCTCCACTCACAACCTTGAAAGACGGGGTTTCTCTGTGTAGCCCCAGCTGTCCTAAAACTCAGTCTGTAGAAGAGGCTGGCCTTGAACTCAGAGATCTGCCTGCCACTGCTTCATGAGTGCCTCATAAAGGATATGCCACCTCCCTTCCCCCACTTGAATTCTCAATCCTCCAGCCTCCATCTAGGACTGCTGGGATTTCTTGTATGTAATCCAGTTTATGTTGTCTTGGGGACTGAACCCACGACTTCATGCATGCTAGGCAAGCACTCTACCAACTGAGCTGCAGCCCCAGTTCAACCTTCTTAGTGTGTGTCCCTCGCCCCCCCCTCCAAGAAATATATCATGGCTTTGTGTAGAAACACCTAGTGGGCCAGGTCAGGATGTACTGTGTTTTCATAGGGGCTGGGGCACTCCCTGTGGCCTTGTGGCCCTGTGCTGTGGTTCTTCAACCACATCGCTAGTTCCCTTCAGCAACAACCCTCTCCTTGGGCCTGCCACACCACAGAAAAGACAGCCTTACAGAATGCATCTCATCATACAACCCTAGCTAATAGCCCCTGGTGCCTTAGGCTTCTCCCCCAGGTCACAGGCTCTAAGAAGCAGTCTGAGAGTGGTTTACTCAGCAGGCCTCCCACAGGCTGCTTTTCATGTTTCTCAGAGAGCCTGTGAAGGGCAGGCAGTTCTCTCTGATGCCTGGTCCCAGCTATACCGCAGGCACCAGGGGCTATCGGACACCAGGGTTGGTCGGAGCCTGGGGTCCAACCTAGAAAATATAACTGAGAAGATTGTGCTCCCTGGCGTGTTTCCTTTCTTCCTTCCTCCCTTCCTTCTTTCCTTTTTTTTTTTTTAAAAAAAAAACTTTATTTATTTATTATTTATTTATTTGCCTTGGTGTTTGCCTGGAACTGGAACTACAGACAGTTGTTAGCTGCCATGTGGGTGCTGGGAATCGAACCCGGGTCCTCTGGAAGAGCAGACGGTGCTCTTAACCACTGAGCCATCTCTCCAGCCCCCCTTCTTTCCTTTTTAAAGAACCTAGAAAATATAACTGAGAAGATTGTGCTCCCTGGCGTGTTTCCTTTCTTCCTTCCTCCCTTCCTTCTTTCCTTTTTAAAGATTTGTCACGGGGCTGGAGAGATGGCTCAGAGGTTAAGAGCACTGACTGTTCTTCCAGAGGACCTGAGTTCAATTCCCAGCAAAACCATATGGTGGCTCACAACCATCTATGATGAGGTCTGGTGCCCTCTTCTGTAAAACTATGCATAATAAATAAATAAATCTTTAAAAAAAAAAAAAGAGATTTGTCACGTACAGGGTTCTGCCTGCATGTATACCTACTGGCCAGCAGAGGGCACCAGATCTCATTACAGATGGTTGTGAGTCACCATGTGGCGGCTGGGAATTGAACTTGGGACCTCTGGAAGGCAGTGTTCCTAACCTCCAGCCATCAGCTCCAGGCTTTCTTGTTAGTCTGCTCAGAATATATCTGTGTTGCCATAGGTAGGCCAGAGCTTGGAATTTCCCACAGCTCGGCTTGTAGATGGGGGAGGACTAGAAAAAACATTTTGTTTTGTTAGTAACAGGAGCTCATTGTAGCCCAGGGTGGCCTCGAACTTGCTATGAAGCTAAGAAGGGCTTTGAATTTCTGATTTTTCAGCATTTACCTCCTGAGTACTGGGGTTATAGGTGTGCACCATGGCAATGGTTTATGCAGTGGGGGAGGAGGAGGGAGTTCTGTGTTAGGCAAGCTTTCCATCTACTGAGAGCCACATCCCCAGCCACTTCCAGTAGCTCTATTCTTTCAAGCCCTTTGTGGGAGAGAACTGACTTATGGTGGAAGTTAGCTCGGACAGGATTAGCACCACAAAGGTTCTGACATTCTTCTGAGCCCAGATACTTCCAGGGTTCATGCTTATAAAGGGAAATGGGCAGGGGGGTGTCTACTTACTTCTTTCTCTATTGTCAGGGCAAAATACCACGACCAAGGTAACTCATAAAAGAAAGCATTTAAGGGGCTGGAAAGATGGCTCAGCGGTTAAGAGCACCGTCTGCTCTTCCAGAGGACCCGGGTTCGATTCCCAGCACCCACATGGCAGCTCACAACTGTCTGTAGTTCCAGTTCCAGGCAAACACCAAGGCAAATAATAAAATAAAAGTTTAAAAAAAAAAAAAAAAAAAAAAAAAAGAAAGCATTTAATTGGGGCTCATGGCCCCAGAGGATTAGAGTCCATGACTATCACAGAGGGGAGCCAGCGTAGCAGCAGGCAGGCAGGCATGGTGCTGGACAAGTAGCTGAGAGCTGGCATCAGATTCACAAGCAGAAGGAACACACTGCAAGAAACACCCTCAGTGACACACCCCCTAAACTTTCCCAAACACTTGTACCAGTTGTGAACTTATATATGATGCTATGGGGGCCATTCTCAACCACCATCGGGTGATGTACTAGTTGGCTCCTGTCATGTTGGCACAATCCCTAGGGAAGAGGAACTTGAGGAATTGCCTCCTTCAGATTGTTCGGCAGGCAGGTTTATGGGGCATTGTCTTGATTAATGATTGATGGGGACGTGGGGCGGGGGAGTTCACTGTGGGCGGTACCACCCCTGGGCAGATAGTCCTGAGCTGAAATAGGAAGGAAGCAGAGTGAGCCCTGAGGAGTCCACATCCTCCCGGGACTTCCTCCTGATGGTGGGTTGTGAGCTGAGCTCTAAGCTGAAACAAGCCTCCCCCACTAGATCGTTTTGGGTCATGGTCTTTATGACATTAACAAGGAAGCAAACAAGAACAGGAGGGCAGAGACCTGTCATCATCTTCTGCACCGCCCCATCCCCTCCCTGAGCTGGCTTTGTCGCAAACGCTCTGCTGGACAAGCATACGCGAGCAGGTTCAGTCTCAGGTCTCCTCCATCTTGACCCTAATAGTTTCTTCTTAAAACCGTGTTTGAGAACAGCGGTAGTTATTCGGGAGCCTCCATATGAAGAACCAAATCTTTGTTTTCCTTGCCTTCCCAGTCCCTATTGCCCCCTCCCTCCGGAATCGAATCCCAAGCGCTGGCCACCAGCAGCGGCCTTCTAGCAAAGTGTTTGGGGAAATTTTTCTCTGGCCTCTGGGAGTCCAGTTTGAGCATAGGAGAGACTCAGCTGAGCCAATAAGAGCCTGCCCAAAAAGTTCTTGGAGCTGCTATTGGCTGAGGCTTTTTCTCTCTGGTAGTTGTTGGAGAAGGAGTCCCCAAACCAGTTTGTAGAGAGAGCGGCAAAACAGGAGCCATGCAGGGAGAAATAGAGATCTGAAAGTCCCTGGTTCAGCTAGACCTCATGGGTCTTTTTTTATTATTATTTTATGGAGGAGATGCCCAAGGGCACGTGGAGGTCAGAAGACAGATAACTTGTAAAAGTTTTCAGATTCTGGGGATTGAACTCCAGGTGTCAGGTTATCTGCTAAACTATCTCAATGGCTCAAATTACTTTGCTTAATTTACCTTAGATTGTCCTTAGATTTCTTGCAAAGGAATGTATATCTTTGTAGCAAAAATGCTCTGGTCAATCGTGCTTCCAAGAAAACAGTCCTTTTTGTTATCCTGAGTGGTTGACAGTCTGGGTCCAAAGAGAAGCAGATTCAAACAACAAGGCCATATTTACCAGCTGTGGGAACCCGGGGACACTCAAGTCCCAAAACTGGATAATTGATCACCTAGTGTATATCTTGCTCAAGGTAGAAAGTCATGGAGCAGAACCTGCTGACTAGTGGGAAAATAAACCCAGAATCTTAGTTTCCTACTGTACTCTGAGTGTAGTTATAGTACCTGACTTTCAGCATAGCTGTTTTAAATATTCTTTTTTTTTTTTTAAAAAAACTTTATTTATTTATTTGCCTTGATGTTTGCCTGGAACTGGAACTACAGACAGTTGTTAGCTGCCATGTGGGTGCTGGGAATCGAACCCGGGTCCTCTGGAAGAGCAGACCGCTCTTAACCACTGAGCCATCTCTCCAGCCCCTTAAATATTCTTTTAAAGACTTATTTTGTGTATGAGTGTTCTATCTGCATGCGCAACTTTATGCCAGAAGAGGTCATCAGATCCCACTATAATAGATGGTTGTGAGCCACCATGTGTTACTGGGAATTGAACTCAAGATCTCTGGAAGAGCAGTCAGTGCTCTGGGTGTGTTGCATAGTTTCTGTTGCAGAATAAGTGTTTAACTATGTAAAGATGTGCTGCTTTTGTTTATGCAACATTTAACTATGTAAAGACGTGTTTCTGTTTTATCTTGCCTGCCTAAGGCACCTGATTGGTCTAATAAAAAGATGAACAGCCAATAGCCAGGCATGAGAGGGATAGGCGGGGCTGTTGGGCAGAGAGAAAAGGGGAGCTGGGAGCCCAGCAAGGGGGAGGAAAATGGGGGGACAGAAACATAGCCAGCTGGGGACTAGCCAGTTGGACTTGGAGGAAGCAGAAAAAAAAAAAAAAAGAAAAAAAAACCCGAAGTAGACAGTATGCAGATGAGCTAAACAGGCTTCAGGCAGCATGTAAATGAATAGAAACCAGTTAAGTTAAAAAATGTTAGATAGGGGGCTGGAGAGATGGCTCAGTGGTTAAGAGCACCCTCTGCTCTTCCAGAGGACCCAGGTTTGATTCCCAGCACCCACATGGCAGCTAACAACTGTCTGTAGTTCCAGTTCCAGGCAAACACCAAGGCAAATAAAGAAAGAAAGAAAGAAAAAGTAATAAACATTTTAAAAAAATGTTAGAGGGCTGGAGAGATGGCTTAGCAGTTTAGGAGCACTGGCTGTTTTCCTAGAGGTCCTGATTCAATTCCCAGCAACCTCATGGTGGTTCACAACCATCTGTAATAAGATCTGGCACCCTCTTCTGTCCTGCAGGAATACATGCAGGCAGAACATTGTATATGTAATAAATAAATATTTTTAAAAGAATGCTAGATAGAAACAAGCCTAAGCTAAGGCTGAACATTTATAATTAATAATAAATCTCCCTTTCATGATTTGGGAGCTGGTGGTCCAAGAAAGCCTGCTACAGTGCTCTTAACTGCTGAGCCATCTCTCTAACCCCTAAATATTTTTTTAAGATTTATTTATTATGTATACAGTATACAGAAGAGAGTACCAAAATGCCATTATAGATGGTTGTGAGCCACCATGTGATTGCTGGGAATCGAACTCATGACCTCTGGAAGAACAGTCAGTGCTCTTAACCTCTGAGCCACCTCTCCAGCCCCGCCCCTAAATATTTTTACAATTCATTACTGTTTGGGAAAATACATGGAGTTTTCTTTTTGTTCAGTGCTGGGGATTCACAATCAACACCAGAGACTCACACATGCTAGGCAAGCACTCTGCCATGGGTCTGCATCCAGACTCAACAGGAGTGAAGGACAATTCCTTTTTGTGGTAAAGCAGTTTTATTATAGAGGATGGGGATGAAGCTCAGTTGATTGCATTTGATGCCCCCAGTGCTGCATGAACCAGACATGATGGTGCATGCCTGTTATCCCAGCACTGGGGAAATGGGAGCAGGAGAGTCAGTTCAGGGTTCAAGGACCTCTACTACTACAATGTAGGAAGACAAAGCAGGTGGACAAAGCTGAGTTCAAGGCTAGCCTGGTTTATATAGTAAATTCTAGGCCACCCAAGTCTACATAGTAAGATCCTGTCTAAGAAAATAAAGTCTTATAAAAAGCCAAATTTGCACATGTATAATCCCAGTACTTGAGACCAGCCTGGGATTGAGTTTTATAGCCACCTAAATAACAATCTATACAGACAAATTTAATTTCTATATTTGTGAATTTATTCATTCATTTGGAATGACCATATGCCTGTCAACATGGAAGAAAGATGCTTGGGTTAAAATTCTACCTCTGCCTGGTTGCCCTTGATCAAATGACTTAACCTGTGAGTCTATTTTTGGGATGAGGAAGCGAATGCCTACTTCAGAGTGTAACTGGGCATGATGGCTGCAATCCTGGCACTCAGGAGGAGGGAGGGTTGATCAGTAAGTCTGAGGCCAGCCTGGACTAAATAGTTCCAGGTAGCCAGGGCTACACCATGAAAGACTGTCTCAAATAGTAAGAACCCCAGAAAGAAAGGAAAGGGGAAGGAGGGATACGATGCAGGGGAAAAAGGAAATCAGAAACCCAAAAGGAAAGGTGAGAGAACAGAGCTTCATGAAGGCGGCAGACAGGAGCGATTCTTGTTTATCCTTCCCATCCTCTTCTTGGATCAGACCCCAGGCACACTTGCCTTTGGGGTGTTCTTCCTCTGCTGGGCTGAGATGAACTTGAACTGCTTCCGTTCTCCTTAAATATCCTTTCCTCTGGACAGGATGTTCCCAACCAGCCCAAAGACACAGCGGCTCTGCTCAGCAGGGCTAACTTTAGTTTGCTATTTTCAGCCAGAATTTGCCCTGGTCATATCATCCCCACTGAGTGTCCTCTCCAGGTGGGACAGTTCTTAGGTGATGCATCAGGATTTTAGGACACAGATTTCCTGTAATCCCAGCGTTTAGGAGCCCGAGGCAGGGATCACCTTGAATTTGAGGTCAAGCTCAGCTACACAACGAGACTCTGTTTTAAAAAGCCCAAACCAGGGGCTGGAGAGATGGCTGAGAGGTCAAGAGCACACGGTGTTCTTCCAGAGAACTGGGGTTTAATTCTCAGCACCCATTGACCAGACCTGTTTTATTCACATACTGACAGATGTCTAACACTGGCAGCTTTCATTAGTAGTACATAGTGACTTATATGGTCTCCAAATCCCCATCATGATCAATTTCAAATTAATGTATTATCAAATAGTTTTCAAAATGGCACACCTCTGGCTCAAGGGTAAGGAATTCTACCTCACACATTCCACTCAGGCTGAGAGTCTGCAGGAAGCCATTTTTCAAATGAAAAACTGGGCCAGGAATTGTATAGGTGTAGGGGCGTGGTGAAGACAGCAGGTGTCTGTCAATCATGCCATGCTGACAACTCACAATTGATAAAATAGTCCCAAAGAAGGGATGCAATGGGTAGATCGTGTTGCCTACAAGCAAGCCTAGGAAACAGCCATCAGTGCAAGTGCTAGGAGCCCAGGTGTGATGGCAGGTGTGTAGGTCACCAGGGCTTCATCCTTATGAATGGACCTGTGCCAACTGTACAATTGTTTTTTTTTTTTTTTTTAAACTTTATTTATTTATTTGCCTTGGTGTTTGCCTGGAACTGGAACTACAGACAGTTGTTAGCTGCCATGTGGGTGCTGGGAATTGAACCTGGGTCCTCTGGAAGAGCAGACGATGCTCTTAACCGCTGAGCCATCTCTCCAGCCCCCCCAACTGTACAATTGTAAAGTGGACAGAGGCTGAAAGTCCATTTTCTCTCTCAATAAATTTTGGTGTTGGACTGGAGAGATGGCTCAGAGGTTCAGAACACTGACTGCTCTTCCAAAGGACCTGGGTTCAATCCCCAGTACCTAAATGGTGGCTCACACCATCTGTAACTACAGTCCTAGAGGATCCAACACCCTCCTGTGTGGACACTGCACACACATGGCACACAGTGATATAGTCATGCAAAATATCCATACACACATAAGTAAATAAATATTTAAAAAAACAAAAAAACTGAGCATCAGTTAAAATAATAAAATTTGAGGTGTGTGTGTGTGTGTGTGTGTGTGTGTGTGTGTGTGTGTGATGTATGTGAGCGGGCATATGCATGATCAGAGATGGTTTTCAGGGTTTGGTTCTCTCCATTCATCATGTAAGTTCTGGGCATCCAACTCAGGTCACCAGGCATGGTAGCAGACACCTTTATCTGATATGCCATCTTGATAGTCCTGGTCTTGAACTCTTGGGGTTCCTGACTCTAACTCCAGTGTACTAGGATTGATTACAAGAGTGCACTACCAGGCCCAGCTCTGCAAATTCAATCTCCTGCTCATGCCTTCTCTTGCCTCCTTCATTTCTGTGGCTGGGTAACAGCAAGAGGGTCCTTCCCAGATGTCTGTCTGCACTTTCATATGAGCCTTTTCAGCCACCAGAACCAAAATAAGTGTGTTCATTCTCACTGCTGTACACTGTGTAGCCCTGGCCAGCTTGTTTTCTTTAAATCACCCTGTTCCTGCTATTTTGTTATAGAGCCAAACCGCACCAGAGTGGGGAGTCAGTGTCACCTTCATGTTTTTAGGACAATGATTCTTTATTCTCATGTCCCTGGATCTGCAGATGAGGCTGGGAAGTTCTGCTTTCATCTGCAGGTGAGCTGGGCTGACCTGAACATTCCTAATCCTTCTTGGGTTAGTGGTTACCTGGGCATGTCCTTCTGAAGGTGACTGTGGAAACTCCAGGAACAAAGTCAAATTATGTAAGCAGGGACTAGGGGCGGATCTCAGTGGTTGAGCATTTGCCTAGCATGTGCAAGGCCCTGGGACGATGCCCAGCATCAAAAAAACCCAAAGCCAAAACAAACGAACATCAGGAACTCTGGGAGCCCAGGGCAAGCTCTGCTCACAGGACATTTGTTAATATCGCATTGGCCAAAGTTAGTCATACAGCCAAGCTCAATATGGGTGGGAGATGCGGTGCATTCCTACCTCAGCTGGAGGCCTACAGAGTTACTTGGCATTTATAGGTTTGATGAAAAACCACTACATATATTGTTGATGATATTCTGAAAAACTTTTTGTTTACCTAATGCCCTGTAGACACTCCTTCAAGACTGTAGATGAAGGCTTCCATTCATTTTTTTGTTTTTTCAAGACAGGGTTTCTCTGTGTAACAGTCCTGGCTGTGTAACAAAACCTGTGTACAGAAGTTGCTCTATAAACCAAGCAGGCCTTAAACTCATGGAGATCCACCTGCCTCTGCCTCCCAAGTGCTGGGGTTAAAGGGGTGCACCACCTCTGCCTGGTTTAAATATAGGTTGAATCTGTCTTCAAAAAAAGTTTTATCGCATTTATTTAGTTATCGTGGGTGTGTATGTGATGGCATGCATATAGAGGTCTCAGGACTACTTTGGGAGGAGATTCTTCCACCATGTGGGTCCCAGGGATTGAACTCAGATCCTCAGACTGTGCAGCAAGTACTCACTGAACTGTCTCCTCAACCACTACTATTCTTTTGAGTACTTGCATAAAATTCTTTAGTGTAAACACACCACAGTTCATAGATCACTCCCTTTCATGAATTAGCTAAGGATGGGTAGGATAAGTGTTTGTGTCATATCAGGTCTTAATAATTCTGGGACTAAAGATGTAGCTCAGGTGGTTGTGTACTTTTCTAGCAAGCACAAAGTGCTGGGTTTGATCCCTAGCCCCATATGAACTTGATGCAGTGGGACATGCCTGTAATCTTAGCATTTAGAAGGAGAAAGCAGGAGTCGAAGTTTAAGGTCACTCTCAGCTATATAGGGGGTTTGAGTCAGCTTGAGCTACATGAGACTATCTCAGAAGTTTTTTAAAAATCTGGAATAAAAAATTTTAAAAAAGCACCCCAAAAGCATTAGCTCAACTATGTTCATAGCAGCATTATTCATAATAGCAAGAACCTGGAAACAACCTAGATGCCCCTCAACTGAAGAATGGATTAACAAACTGTGGTACATCTACACAATGGAGTACTACTCAGCAGTAAGAAAAAATGATATGGGGGCTGGAAAGATGGCTCAGCACCGTCTGCTCTTCCAGAGGATCCGGGTTCGATTCCCAGCACCCACATGGCAGCTAGCAACTGTCTGTAGTTCCAGTTCCAGGCAAACACCAAGGCAAATAAATAAAAAGTTTAAAAAAAAAAAAAAAAGAAAAGAAAAAATGATATTCTAAAATTTGCAGGTAAATGGATAGATATGGAGAATATCCTCCTGAGTGAGGTATCATAATCCCAGAAAGAGAAGCAGGGGATGTACTCACTCATTAGGGGACTTTAAAAAAAAAATCTAGAATAAACATCCTACTACATATGTTCCTATATATCTTCATTTCTATCTTAAGGACCAGCAAGCCGAGGTTTATAGACGAAACTCAACAAGGTACAAATTAATTTAAATAAAGTCATACTGAAACCCAGCCAAACTCACTCATTTACATAAGGTCAGTAGTTGCTTTCGCCCTATTCCAGAAGAGCTGAGTCATGGGAGCTGAAACCCAGCGGCCCACAAGATTAAATTGTCAACCATCTGGCTCTTTAGAGAGAGTTTGCTAACCTCTGCTTTTTACTGCAGAAACACAATCATGTCTTTGTTTGCAGTTTGTTTGTTTCTTTTAACTTCCTTTATATTGGTGTTTTAACTGCATGTATGTCTGTGAGGATGTTGAATTTCCTGGAACTGGAGTTATAGACGGTTGTGAGCCACCATGTGGATGCTGGGAATTGAACCCAGGTTCTCTAAAGAGCAGCCAGTGCTGTGGTTATATATTACATACTTAATAAAACCTGAATATTAGGGGAAAGTACACAGCCAAATCCTAGGCAGACAGCTCAGATTGTTGAATACAAGGATAAACAGCTGAGTCAATCACACACACTGTCTGGTTTGGAACTGTGAGGAACTGGAGAGATGGCTCAGAAGTTAAGAACACTGGTTCAATTCCCAGCATTCAGATGGCAGCTCATAACAGTCTGCAACTCCAGTTCCAGGGGATCTGACACCCTCACAGAAACATATATGCAGGCAAAAGATGAATGATGTGCATTAAATAAAATAAATAATTTTTAAAAAATATTTTTTGCATTTATTTTATTTTGTGTGTATGAATGTTTTGCCTGTCTACATGTTTATGCACTACATACATGTCTGTGCCTGAGGGAGTAGTGTGCCTCGGTGTAGGTTCTAGGAATTAAATGCCTGTTCTTTACAAGAACAAGTGTTCTTAACCTCTGAGCCAACTTTCCAGCCTTCAGTTTATAACTTTTAACATTAATAATAATATTAATATATGAACTGCTTACAAAGGGTTTTTTAAAAATATTTATTTACTTATTATGCATACAGTGTACAGAAGAGGGTATCACATGTCCAGTCCCCAAGGTGTTTCAGTTTTTTAAAGTATTTTTTTTTGTTGTTGGTTTCTTGTTCTGGTTTTTTTTTTTTTAATTATTTTGATTTATTTATTTATTATGCATACAGTTTTACAGAAGAGGGCGCCAGACCTCATTATAGATGGTTGTGAGCCACCATATGGTTTTGCTGGGAATTGAACTCAGGACCTCTGGTAGAACAGTCAGTGCTCTTAACCTCTGAGCCATCTCTCTAGCCCCTGTTGTTGGTTTCTTTTGAGACTTGGCTTCCCTGTATAACAGCTCTGGTTGTCCTGGAACTCACTCTGTAGACCAGGCTGGCCTTGAATTCACAGAGATCCACCTGCTTCTGCCTCCTGAGTGCTGGGATTAAAGGTGTGTGAGCCCACCATATACCTAAAAGTTCTTTTTAAATTTTTCTCCTGTTCTTAGAAAATAAAAATAGGGGCTGGAGAGATGGCTCAGCGGTTAAGAGCACTGACTGTTCTTCCAGAGGACCTGAGTTGGATTCCTAGCATCCACATGACAGCTAACAACTGTCTGTAATTTCAAGAGTTGACACTCTTACACAGTTATACGTGCAGGCAAAACACCAATTCCCAATTCACATTAAATAAATAAACAAATATTTTTCTAAAAAAAGAAAGAAAATGAAAATAAAGGCCAGAAAAAAAAGCTCAGTAGGTGAAATGACTTGGTGCCAAACCTGGTGTCCCCCCTCTCCCCTCCAGTTCTAGCCACAGACATAAGAGAGTCAAATCCCTCAAGCTGTCTTCTGACATCTCCATTTGGACCAGGGCATGAACAAGTGTACCCCAGAACTGTTGACAGAGCCTATAACCCCAACACTGAGGAAGTGGAGGTAGGAGAATGAAGAATTCAAGGTCATTGTCTGCTATGCAGTGAATTTGAGGTCATCCTGGACCACAGGAGATCTTACTGCAAAACTGCAAACAAACAAAAGCCCTACTGAAAAAATAAAACAAGCCACGTGTGGTGTGGTATACCCTTTAAATCCCAGCACTTGGCAAGCAGTACAGGCTGATCTAGGTGAGTTCCAGGCAAACTAGTGCTATGGTGTCAAAAAACCCCAAAAACCTGGGGGCTGGAGAGATGGCTCAGCGGTTAAGAGCATCCTCTGCTCCTCCAGAGGACCCAGGTTCGATTCCCAGCACCTACATGGCAGCTAACAACTGTCTGTAGTTCCAGTTCCAGGCAAACACCAAGGCAAATAAATAAATAAGTAAAGTTTAAAAAAAAAAAAAAAAAACCCAAAAACCACCAGCAGCAACAATTATACAACACAACAACAACAAAAAACTCACGGGAAATCAAAGAGAAAAAAAAATACACTAGAAATATAGCTCAGTGGTAGACACCTGCCTAGTTCAATTACCAGTGTCACACAGGTACACACAATAGATAAAATACCCAGGTGTGGTGGGAGACACCTGTAATTCTTGCCCAAGAGGCCAGGGGGTCAGATCAAGGTCAATCTGGGCCACCTGGTGGATTTAAGGACTGTCTGGACTACAAGAAATCTTTTCTCAAAAACACAAGTAAAGCTTTCAACCCCAGCACTCAGGAGGCAGAGGCAGGCGGATCTCTGAGTCTGAGGTCAGCCTGGTCTACAGAGTGAGTTCCAGGCCAACCAGGACTACACAGAAACAAAGAAAAAACAACAAAGCCCCCGCAGGTAAGTAATTAAAATGAGGCCTGGAGACAGCCCAGCTTGTAAGGAGTCTTTCTCTGTCCCACAAATAAGGACATGGAGACTTAGTATTAATTATGAAAGCTTGGCCTTAGCTTAGGCTTGTCCTACACCACTTACAACTTAAATTAACCTGTTTTATTAATTTACATTTCACCATGTGGCTTTTTTCATTCTATATGTCTGATTCCTGCCGTGTCTTGTTGATGTCTCCTGTGTCTAGATTCTTCTCCTCTTCCTTTCTCTCTCCGGAAATCTCACCTATAACTCCTGCCTAGCTTTGGCCGTTCAGCTTTTTGTTATTCCAATCACAGCAGGTACATCTTCACTCAGTATACGACTATCCCAGAACACCAGCAGGCAGAGGCACTTACTGTGTACATATCTGCCAAGGTGAATGTTCCCTGAAGTCTATGTAAAGGTTAAAGGAAAAGCTGACACAATTGCTCTCTAACTTCCACATGTTCACTGTGGCATGCGAGCAAAGGCACACACCAGCCTCCTAGGAACACCATAAGGTAATAGTGAGTAAATAAAAAACAAACAAACAAACAAAAACCCACCACCACCAACAAAAACCCGAGGAAACAATCCATCTATTTCCTTGCGTGCTTTTGTGTGTGCCTGTGTTTCGAGACCACAGATCATCATGTCTTCCTTAGCTGCTGTCAAATCATTTTCTTTTTCTCCTTGCACAGTGTGTGTTCCACAGAATTAACTCTTCCGGCTTGGTAGCAAGTACCTTTTACCCACTGAGCCCATCTCTCCAGCCTTGCCAATCTTTCTTTTTGAGAGAAGGTCTTTCACTGGAGCGTGCTGATTGGCTGGCTGGCCAGTAAGCCCCAGGAATGCACTTGTCCATTCTCCTCCATTCCTACCCCTAGCACAGGGGTTAGATACATTCTGCAGCACTTGGCTTCGTACTTGCAGGTTCTTCTGTTTTCCTGGCAAGCATTTTGATGATTGAACTATCTCCATAGCCCTCTAGATCTTTTGTATTTTTCTGTCTTCTTTCTGGCTCATATTTTAAAAAAGTAAAAAAGATAATGCAGGTGTTTGAACATAAAATCCTGGCAGCTGGTGCACTTCACACCTGTGTAGATGCTCTGAGTCCCTGAGGAAGCCACCTTTAAATGACTATCATGATTCAGACCACTTAGTGGCTTCTCAGGTTACTGAGGCAAAGATCAAAATACTCATGGTTACTTCTGCGGTCCCTCAGGACCTGACCCTGCCTGATAAGGACACTCTGGCTTGTCCTAAATTTAACTACGAGGAGAGACAGGAGATGAAAGGAGAGGCAGAGGAGAGAAGTCACTTGAGAGGCAGGTAACTGGTGGCTCAAGGCATCAAGACTTTCTCATACTCCATGACTCTGTGTGGTGGCACCTGCCTGTAATCTTAGTACTTGCCTTGTACAGGCAAGAGGATCATGAGTTCTAGGCTAGCCTGTGTCATAGACTAAGACAGTGTCTCAAAACGAAATAAGGGGGTTAGCTCCATTGGTAAAGTGCTCAACACACAAGCCTGAGGACTTGAGATCTAACCCCCAGCACTCATGTAAAAAGCTAAGCCACTGGAAATCAGAAATAAGAGGATCCCTGAGGCTTTCTGGACAACCAGTCTACCAACAGGTGACATCTAGGCTCAGTGAGAAACTCTGTCTCTAAAATGGGGCTGGAGAAATGGAGGATCCCAGTTCAGTTTCCTGCACCTACATGACAGCTGATAACTATCGGTAACTCCAGTTCCAGGGGATCTGATGTTCTCTTCTGGCCTCTGAGGCTATCAGACACTAAAGTGGTGCACAGACGTACATGTAAGCAAAACACACATACACATAAAATAATAAACAAACAAATAAAATAAGCAGTACTCAGGAGGCAGAATCAGTCAGATTCCTGTGACTCAGAGGCCACCTTGGTCTACAGAGCTAGTTCCAAGACCACCAGGGCTGCATAGAAAAACCTTATCTCAAAAAACAAACAAAGGACTGGATAGATGGCTGAGTGGTTGAGAACAGACTGTTCTTCCAGAGGACCTGAGTTCGATTCCCAACATCCACATGGCAGCTAACAACTGTAATTCCAAGATCTGACACACAGTTCTACATGCAGACAAAACACCAACTCACAAAAAATAAAAATAAATATTTAAGAAACAAACAAAATTAATAATAATAATATATACATATATACATAAATAAGATGAAGCATGATTGTGGAAGTCACAGACTAGCAACTTTAGACATAGATACACACACACACACATAGTTATATCCAGACATTTATACATAAACTAAACCAAACAATCAATTTAAATACCACAAGGACACACCATAGTTGCTATGATGTCCTGCTAATAAATCCAACCAATCCAGAAGCAGCAAGTCTTTATGCTGTGGCCCAACTGTCCTCATTCTCAAACTCTCCCAGATTTATGCTATCCCATTCCCCATCACCTACGTAGGATCTACATAAATTTATGCTCTCTTTTCTCCCAATTAAAATAAAAAATAGGAAGGTGTTCTTTAAAATCTTAGCATGGTGGCATGCATACGCCTATAGTCTCAGTATCTGGGAAGTAGAACCAGGAAGATCATCAAAAGTTTGAAGCTACCCTGGGCTACATATCCAGTACTAGGCCAGTCAGGGTTACATAGGAAGATCCTATCTCAAAGCAAAATAAAAACAAAACATGATGTTCATTAGGATTGAGTGTGTGTGCCTCTATTGCCTGGGCTACATATCCAGTACTAGGCCAGTCGGGGTTACATAGGAAGATCCTATCTCAAAGCAAAATAAAAACAAAACATGATGTTCATTAGGATTGAGTGTGTGTGTCTCTATTGCCTGGCTTACACACTCAATCCTTTTTTTTTTTAATTTTAAAAACTTTATTTATTTATTTATTTGCCTTGGTGTTTGCCTGGAACTGGAACTACAGACAGTTGTTAGCTGCCATGTGGGTGCTGGGAATCGAACCCGGGTCCTCTGGAAGAGCAGAGGGTGCTCTTAACCGCTGAGCCATCTCTCCAGCCCCAAGAACTTGTTCTTAAAACAGCTCTTAGACACGGCTTTGACATACAACTTTTTTTCTTCCCCTTTAGATTTTTGTGAGGCAGGGTCTAGTGTAGCTCAGGCTAGCCTCTCACTCCTTCTTCTACCTACCGTCACATCTGACTTCATCCATTTGATTTGTTTTGGAGACAGAGTCTCCCTGTGAAGTGAGGCTGGCCTGGAATTCCAGAAGACCCTCTACCTCAATTTCCCCAGGGTGGGAACTCCAGTCTGGAACCAATTATGCCTGGCTGGCAGCCATACTTTCCCTTGCTATTTGGCTCTGCTGGCCCCAGACCTTTTGGGGCTAGATTTTTTTAACAGCTCAATAAACCTCTCTGTGAGTTCAAAGCTGGCCAAGGATACATGGTGAGACCCTGTCTTTAAAAACAGCAGCAGCAGCAACAACAACAACAACAACAACAACAAAAAGCTTTGGGGGCTGGTGCAGCCTGCAAAGTCTTTGCCATGTAAGCTTGGGGATCTGAGACTGATTCCCAGCACTCACACAAAAGTCAGGCACAGAAGTGCATATGTAGACCCAGCTTGGGGAGTATGAACAGTTGGCCCTTCAGAGCTCACATGATGACTAGTGAGTCAGTAAGATCCAGATGCGGTGAAAATCACTGTTGAAAAAAATAAGATGGCTTCAGTTATTAAAAAAAAAATGGCGGGGGGGCTGGAGAGATGGCTCAGCGGTTAAGAGCACCCTCTGCTTTTCCAGAGGACCCGGGTTCGATTCCCAGCACCCATGTGGCAGCTAACAACTGTCTGTAGTTCCAGTTCCAGGCAAACACCAAGGCAAATAAATAAATAAAGTTTAAAAAAAAAATGGCAAGCAATTGATAACATCCAGTGTTGATTTTTGACATACACTTCTGCAGACACACACACACACACACACACACACACACAGAGCAGTCTATTCTCTCAGCCTGGTTCTTACTTTACTACTCCAGAGCACAGTCTTGGTATCAAAGCTTTCCAAGCTCCAGGTGATTGGAGTCTGCAGTCCAGGGTGAGGACCAACCATGACATAACTGAGCATTTCCTGGACATTTCTGCTTCTGCAGGGTTAAGACTCCTCTTGGCCATGGTGTCAGCCCTGTGGTGACCACTTGAAGCTTGTGTGTAGTATGAACAGCAATTTGGACTGTATATGATGAACTTAGCTGAAGGGGCTGGATTCCAACATTTATTCTGGTTTAGGAGTAGTTTTTTCCTGCCCTGCCATGTCCTGCAGGTCAGAGATGTAAACCCTAACATTTAACCAGGCCTGGAGCTTCAGGTCTATAACCTCAGTCCTTGAGAGGAACAGAGAGGAACATCAGGGGTTCAAGGCCAGCCTCAGCTACATGGGGAGTTGGAAGCCAACCTGGGGTACATAAGGCTGTCTCAAGAAAAGAGAGAGAGAGAGAGAGAGAGAGAGAGAGAGAGAGAGAAAGCAAGCAAAGCCAAATCACCCTTTGGATGAGACTGCACGGCACCTCACCATGTCTGAGCTCCAGTGCACAGTACTCACACCGTGGAAACTGTTTCTTCTTCTTTTTTCTTTTCATAAAGCTGGAAATTCAAAAACTGGAAGTGCCTTGAGCCACTCCATTGCCCTGAGAGCCTCCAGCACATTTCTTTTTTTTTTTTTTTTTTTTTTTTTTTTAAACTTTATTTATTTATTTATTTGCCTTGGTGTTTGCCTGGAACTGGAACTACAGACAGTTGTTAGCTGCCATGTGGGTGCTGGGAATCGAACCCAGGTCTTCTGGAAGAGCAGACAGTGCTCTTAACCTCTGAGCCATCTCTCCAGCCCTCCAGCACGTTTCTTAGCGGAGAGGCTTTGCTCCCCACTTTCAGTCAGCAGGGGGCACAGAGGTGAGGCCTGAGAGAAGCTGGGGTCTTGGGTTGTCTACTTCCTGAAGATTTCTGAGCAGAAGCTCAACTGAAGCATGATTCTAAGAGGCCTGCCTAGTCCGGGAGATGAGGAAGTCATCACAGGTACAAGAAAGAGGGGCCCCCGAGGGAGCAGCAGGGTGCAAAACTGTGGGAGAGTCTGAGGCAGGTGGCTCCTGGCCTTGAGAATGGGCCTCCCAGGGCTTGTGAGATGGTTCAGCACTTAGGAGAGTGCCTGTTGTAGGCCTGTAGGTTGGGTGGTGGTGTCTCACATGTCTAATTCATCACTTGGGAGGCAGAGGCAGGCAGATTTCTGAGTTCGAAGACTACCTAGGTGAATTCCAGAACAGCCAGGGCTACACAGAGAAACTGTCTCAAAAACCAGAAGGGGAGAGAGGGAGGGAGGGATGAAGAGGGAGCAGTGGGCTCTACATCATGACGAGCTTGGCAAAGTCTATGCCTGAGGATATCCTCAGGTAGAGAATTACAGGTACACACATGAACCCCCAGACCTTTTGCTGACACCCATGTTTAGATGTGTGTATGTGTGTGAATAAAATATCAGGATTTTATTGTCTTTATAACAAAATTGGCTCCAAATTGTATCAGTCTTAGTCTCTCCCTCTCCTACCTCTTACATGTGAGTGTTTCATCTGCATGTGTGTATGCACACCACATATGTGTCTGGTGTCCTTGGAGGCCAGATGAAGGCATTGAATCCCCTGGAACAGCGGTTACAGACAGGTGAGCTGTCATGTGGGTGCTGGGAATTATACCTGAGTTCTGTGGAAGAGCAGCCAGTGCTCTAACCACTGGGCATGGTGGTGTGTGTTTGTAATCCCAGGGTGAGGAGGTGGAGACCAGGACTTTACCGGCCAGCTGGTGTAGCCAAATTGGTGGGCTCTGGGTTCAGGTTCTCTAGAGACTCTGTATCAAAGAAGTAAAGTGAAAGGTGAGGTAAAGGAAGATTCTCTCTGTCTCTCTCTGTCTCTCTTTCTCTCTCTCTCTCACACACACATACACACACACACACACACACACAGCGACCTGGTTTAGCCTCTCCGTGTTCAAACCACTGTTGAGTTACCACTCCCTTCTTGTCCTCAGCAGGGCCAGTGACTTACACTCTGACCACTAGGCCTTCCAATGTGACAGCCTTTCCTCATAGGCAGTTTAGTGGTTTCCTCTCTCTTTGAACCAGGAGGGCTCTGATTACATTTCCATGGAGGCTGTGCTAATTAATGATGACGATGGCGCTAAGACTTAATGAAAGAAGGAATTAGGAACCAGCCCCTGACTGCTTCCTCAGAAGGCCATGCTAATAAGCTCTAATGGCCTGATGGGAGTCCTCTGATCCCAGGAAGCCTCCCACACCCTGACCTCACCCTGGAGGCTGTTCTGTACAGTTGGATGCTATCAAGCTCTTTCCCAGTATTCAAGGTCTCTCTGCAAAGCTCTGAGTACAAAATCCAAATGGTCAGAGCCCAAGATATAGGCTCAGAGGAAGCAGGGAATGTTTGTTATCTCAACCCTGAAAAGGCAGAGGCAAGAAGATTACCAAGAGGCTGAGGCCAGCCTGGTCTACACAGAGAGTTCTAGACACTTAGTGTTTCATAAAGAGACCTTATGTCTCCCCTCCCCCTAAAAAAACCCAAACCTCACAAAATGTCAAGTATGCTGTGCATGCCTTTAATCCCAGCACAAGTGGGTGAGTTTGAGGCCAGCATCGTCTGCATAGACAGTTCTAGGATACTTAGTGTTTCATAAAGAGACCTTATGTCCCCCCACCCCCAAAAGACCCAAACCCCACAAAATATCAAGTATGGTGGTATAATCCCAGCCTCATCTACAAAGTGAGTTCCAGGATAGCCAGGGCTACACAGAGAAACCCTGTCTCAAAAAAAAAAAAAAAAGAACAAAGAAAGAAAGAAAACATTAACCGAGCCTGTGAGGTATATCATAACACATGTGACAGAAACATTTCATATATGTACATTTATCTATTATTTATTAAATATATTAGTATTATACAAGGTCTATGAAGAAGAGGCTGGCCTAGCACTCACTATGTAAATCAAGCTAGCCTGGAACTCATGATAATTCTTCTGCCTGAGCTTCCCAAGAACTATGATTATAGGCATGAGCCACCACACCTTGATATTATATATTATATATGATTTATTATGTGCATATATATGTGCAGTACACACATATACTACACATTCCTGTTTACTGTTATATTAATATGGACTCCGTAGATAATGATTGTTAAATATAACATATTATGTGTCCTATAGACAGTATTATTATTGTCCCATTTACTGATCGGGAATCTGAGACACAAAATTTAGTAAGGGACTTAAGACTCACCGAGTCTGGCCAGTTAGAGAGCATGGTGTTATCAGAGTCTTCATGATATTATTAAGTAGCAGTTGATTTTGTCTGCATGATTCTTTGGTTTGGGGGAGCTGTGGCTTCACCCTGACAGACTGATTCTGAAAACACCCATCATTCTCCTCTGTCATTTCCTCCTTCCTAACATAGTACAAAACCCCTGATTGACTATAATCCCAGTACAACATGCCAGCCTCAGCAAATTTAGAGCAAGCCTGGGCTACATAGTGAGACCTTGTCTCAAAAAAAGAAAAGAAAAGAAAATTGGATGGCTTTTGACTTTAATGGTCTGCTTAAGCCAATGAGCCAGGTTCAGTTAAAGAATTTATAGCCAGGATGATGGTAACTGCTTGCAGTCCCAGCACTCAAGAAGGTGAAACAGGAGGATGGAGGATTTCCACAAGCTTGAGACCAGTGTACTTCATAGTGGGTTTCAGGCCAGCATGAACTACAAAGTGAAATACTGGAGGGAGAGAGGGGGAGAGGGAGAGAGAGAGGGAGAGAGGGAGAGAGAGAGAGAGAGGACTTATAATTAAAGGTTGAAAACCATATATAATATATTCTGTGTGTGTGTATATGTGTGTATGTGTGTGTGTGCATGTGTGTGTGTATGTGTGTATGTGTGTGAGTGTGTGTATGTGTGTATGTGTGTATATGTGTGTATGTGTGTGTATGTATGTGTATGCGTGTGTATATGTGTGTGTATGCGTGTATGTGTGTGAGTGTGTGTGAATATGTGTGTATGTGTATGTGTGTGTGTGTATTGTGTGTGTGGTGGGGGGCGGAGTGCAATAGTCACAGCATGTGTATGGAAGTCACAAAATAACTTGCACAAGTCAGCTCTTCCTCCACCATTAGGGACTCTGATCGGCTCTGTTCAGCAGGGTTGTGAAGGAGCACCTTTATCACTGAACCATTTTACTGGCCCCAATTATAAATGTTAATGTGCTTTGTAGTATCAAAACTAGAATCTCTCTTCTAACCTGTAGGTACCTTGTTCAGCCTCCAGGCCTTCACGTTTTAACGTTTTCTTTTTCCGGTAATGCTGACGGGTCCTCAGAGCGCTACTGCCTTGTCAATCCTGTGTCCGAGAAACCCTGGGGTAGGCCGCCTAGTATTTCGTTTTCACTTCATCGCTGACAAGCAGGATCAGATCAGGCTGAACTTCCTGTGGAAGAATTCACAGAAAAGTTATTTATGGCTACTTCATCTTCCGGCTCTGAGACAGTGACCCGGGTTAAAGTTGGAGGGGTGCAGGAAGTGGAGCACAGCACGGAAGAAAAAGAGGGCGTGGTCAGGCCGGCAACTACCTAGATAAGCTGTTTGAATTGCAGACTGGGTGGTATATTATATTTAATGCTTATTGCTTTAATACATTGATTAGTTTGTGTGCATGTGCTTGCCCATGCGCACACACTACAGTGTGCATGTAGAGGTCAGAAAACCACTTGTGGACTTCTGCTCTTCCCTCCTCCTGTGTGGGTCCCAGGGACTGAAGTCGGTTTGTGGGGTCTGCAGCAAACACCTTTCACATTAGCCATCTTCCTGGACCAACGCCTGATATTTTTTAAAAAATCTAACAGAGAATGGGGGGGGGGAGAAAAATTTGTGTCTACAAGAGTCTAGATTGATCTTAAACTCTTTCCATAGATAGCCCAGGAGGGTCCTTAATTCATGATCCTCCTGCTTTATAACTCCCAAATGCTAGGACCGGAGCTGTTTGCCACTGTGCCTGGCTGACTGTTTTGTGGCACATGCCCGTAATCAGGGAACACAGCTCTCTGAACTCCAAAGCCACTTTGGGTGGCTCACAATGGCCTGTAACTCCACTCCAGGGGTTCTCATGCCTTCTGACCTCTGAGAGCACTGCACTCACGTGTACAAACCCACACACAGTCACAGCCACACATGTACACATGCACACAGACAGGCACAGAGTCACATGCACACACATGTACACATGCACACAGACACACACAGAGTCACATGCACACACACACACAGAGATACACACAGACACACACTGACTCTCTCTCTCTCTCTCTCTCTCTTGAATGACATGAAACCAGTCTTTCTCTTAGACCCCCTCCTACTCTCAGGGGTCTTCTCCTTTTCTTCTTCTTTTTTCATAATGAAGTTTTATTTGCTCTGCTCAAAGCAAACAAACACAAACCCCATCTTTTCTCTTAGGCTTACTTAGCTACTTATCATAGTGGTCTGATGTAAGACCATCTGGCTTTAGACACTTCCTAGCTTGAGAGCCTTGAGCCTCAGTTTCCTCCTCTTCTTTCTCCTTTTTTTTTTAAAAAAAATACTTGTTTATTACATATATAGTATACAGAAGAATAAGGTATCAGATGTCATCATAGATGGTTGTGAGCCACCATGTGGTTGCTGGGATTTGAACTCAGTATCTCTGGAAAAACAGTCAGTGCTCTTAACTCCTGAGCCATCTCTCCAGCCCTTCTTTCTCCTTTAAAAAAAAAAAAAAAAAGACAAATCTCTGTAACAGCTTTCTGTCCTGAAACTCATTCTGTAGACCAAGCTGACCTCAAACTTACAGATCTGTCTGTCCCTGCCTCCCAAATTCTGTGATTATAGGCCTGTGCCATCACCAACAGGCAGCAGTGTCTTTTTAAAACTCATCTTCATGAAGAATCTGTACATTAAGCTGTGGGAATAGAATCTTTGCAGCTGGTAGCCAAATTAAAGTTAGCCAGATTGAACCAGGGAAGCCCTAACTCCAACATGGCAGATGACTTTACAAGAAGAGGGGCATTTGGCTGGGGATGTTGACTGCTTGCCTGAAATGCACAAGGCAGTGAGTTTGATCTCTGGAGATTCATAAACTAAGCTAACTGGTGAGCATTTGCCATTCTAGCATTAGCGAGGTGTGAGTCCAGAGAATCACAAATTCAAGGTCACCTTCATCAGTACAGAGTTTGAGGCCAGCCTCAACTACTTGGCGACCTGTCTTAAAAAAAAAAAAAAAAAAAAAAAAAGCCAGGTATTGGTGGCACAAGCCAGTTTTTAACCCAGCATTCAGGAGCCAGAGGCAAGCTGATCTCTATGAGAGTTTGAGGCCAGCCTGGTCTACAAAGTGAGTTCCAGGACAGCAAAGGCTACACAGAAAAATCTATCTCATAAAAACAAAATAAGAGGGAGCTGGAGAGGCTGAAGGGATGGCTCAGGGGTTAAGAGCACTGGCTGCTCTTCCAGAGGACCCTCTTCAATTTCTACCACCCATGTGGCAACTCACAACTGTCTGCAACTCTGGTTCTAGGGTGTGTGACACCCTCATACAGACATAACATACATGCAGGCAAAATACCAATACACATAAAATAAAGATAAATCATATTTTAAAAAAAGATACAAAAGCACTGACATCTGGGCTTGGAGGTGTGGCTCTGTCATCTCAGCACTCAGGAAGCTGAGGCGGAAGGATCGATGGTTCAAGACTAGGTTGGGCTGCAAAGTGAGATCCTGTGTCAATAAAATAAAATATACAGAGTCCTAGACACACAGTGGGAGAGGACCAGGGGAAGACAGACAGGCCAAGCTTGGGGTGAGGCATCAACACACCCAATCTACCAGCATTGCTAGCAAACACCCAGAACAGATGTGGGCCCTAGGATTCCACCCCAGAGCCTTCAAAGCACTGCAGTCCCATAGACACCTTGATTTCTGTCTTTTGTCTCCAGAACTGCAAAAGGACACATTTCTGTAGTTTAAAGGCATCAGGAGGTTTGAGGTCATCTGTTATCTGAGCTCTAAGGACCCAATCCACTCAGTGAGAGAGAGGAAAATGAAAATTATACTGACATATTATTTTAACCAGTTTGACAAAGATCAAAAGGTCTGATAGCAGCCAGGCAGCAGTATTCTAAGAAGCTTGAGGCTTTCTTTCTTTGTTGGCAGGAAGATGTAAATTGATGTAATCATTGAGGAGTTGATATGACAAATTCTATCAAAATGACAAATGAATTTCCCTTTGACCCAAAAATTCTGCTTCTAAGATTTTTCCAACATGTGAAAGAATGAGCATCCATGGGACTTGCTGTCATATACCTATAATCCCAGCATCTGGAGACAGAGGCAGGAGAATCACTAATTTGAGATCATTCTGGGATCACATTGAGAAGTGGAGGCAGAAGATTTGTAGCAGAATCAAGTTTAGCCTGGGCTACATAGTGAGTTTCAAGCCAGCCTGAGCTACATGGCTAGACCTTGTATGGTAAACAAAAGAAGGAGGAAGAGGAAGAGGAGGTGGTGATGGTTTAGTAGCACACACCGGGATCCTAGCACTCCAGAGCCGGAACCAAGAAGAGCAGAAATTCCAGGTCACAGAGTCTTTCTATGTAGTGCTGTCTGGCTTGGAACTCTACTGTGTAGACAGGTTGGCTTTAAAATCATAAAGTACAGAGTTTCACTTGCCTCTGCCTCCTGAGTGTTGAGATCAAAGGTGGACACCACCTCATTAGGATACTTTTCCACTCTCCCTCCAGCCCCTCCTGGGTTTTTCTATGTAGCTCTTGCTGTCCTGGAACTTGCTTTATAGTAGAGCAGGCTGGCCTCAAACTCACAGAAATTCACCTGCCTTTGCCTCCCAAGTGATGGGATTAAAGATGTGTACCACCATCACCAGCTACATTCCCTTTCTTAATTGTCTCTTTTCTTGACCCTCTGTGCATTTTCCCTCTTTTCTGAAGGCCCTGTGGCTGCTTGCTGACCTTTACTGGAAACCCTGCCAACTTTCTTGGACTCTAATATAAAAGATCTGTCTTTCTTCTCCTTTTCCATCTGCCTCCTCCTGCAGATGCCAAGATTTACAGTTACCTTTCCTCCAAACTCTCCCAGACTTTAATAAACTAGTCTATGAGTCCTTCCAAATGCTTTAAAAAGTATCTTATCAATGAGACTAAGAACTCATGAAAGAACCCCCAAGTTCTTTGGTAACTAACATGAAGACTTGAATTCAGATCACTATACCCTTGGGGGGGTGGGACGGGATGGGACACAAAACCCTGGTGTTATAGAGTACATCTGTAATTCCAGCATTGGGGAGGAAGGCCCAGAAAGGTTCTGGGAGTTTACAGGCCGGTCAGTCTAGATTAATCAGTGAGCTTCAGGTTCAGTGAGAAACCCTACACACACACACACACACACACACACACACACACACACACACACACACACACACACACACTACAGAGGGTAGAGATAGAATCAGTGGTGGTGGGATCAGATTAGTTTTGACTGGTTTGGACCACGTCTCTATGCAAATGTGACAAGGAGAAGTGACTGGTGCTCAGAGTGGAACTTACACTTCATACTTGGATTGGGAGTGGGATCCTAAAAAGAAAAGTGCCAGACATGGTGGCACACACTGTTAGTTCCAGCACTCTGGGGGCAGAGGCAGAGCTCTGTGAGTTCGAGGCCGGCTGGTCTACATAGGGAGTCCAGGCCAGCTAGAGTTGCATAATGAGAGACCTTGTCTCAGAAAGAAGGAAGAAGAAGGAAGAAAAGGAGGAAGAGGAGGAGAAGTGTTCATCTCCAAAGAATGGACATTGGGAGAGTGAGACAGTGTGGGGGAGGGGGCTACTGTAGGCAAAGGGGAAATCAAATTCTTGCATTCAGACAGAGCAGTAGCCAGAGGCCTTGGTGTGATCAAAGAGATGGGCTTTGTGGAAAGACTGAGAAATCCATTCTCTTTTAGGAGTCTAACTAACTTTCAATCAAGTCAACAACTTTATTAATTTATTGGGCATCTGATATGTCCCAGGCCAGTGCTCAGTGCTGGAGGGACTTATGTGAGTAATAACTCACTGGAGAAGTTCATTCATTTTCAAAGGCTTAAGGTTTTTTTGTTGTTTTTTTGTTTTGTTTTCTTCTTCTGTGCAGGTTTAAAGAGACCTCAAAAGCGCCCCTGCTCCAAAATCAAATTGCCTAGTTAGGATAGCCCTGATCCTCCTAAACCCTTGCAATTTCTCAGAGAATCAGAAGAGAAGCAGAGTAACTCGACACAGGCCCCGGGCTACTGAAGTGCTTGGCTGACTCTGACCTTGACTTAGCTACAGTGGGAAAGTACCACTCTGAGAGCTGGACTCCAAACTGTGTGCGTCAGTCCGCAGGCTGTGTCATTGTTCTAAGGAGGGGCTGCTAACCACTGGTTAATTATTTTCACATAGGCTTCTCAAACCAACACAACCAACTTTTTATTTATTTATTTTTTTTCATTTTGCAGCTTTTTAATGTGAAAAATGAAACAAAATCTTCCTTTCCCAAGTTTTAGGCTTCTGGTACTTTTGAAGTTCTTTTTTGTTCTGTTGTTTTTCTCACATAGCATCTCCCTGTGTAGCCCTGGCTGGCCTAGAACTTAAGGTGTAGATCAGGCTAGCCTCGAACTTACAGATATATGTGTAAGGATTCCTGGCACACCATTTGGTAAACCCAACATGGCACAGGGTGAGATAAGAATTCCTGACGTGGGGGCTGGAGAGATGGCTCAGCGGTTAAGAGCACCGTCTGCTCTTTCAGAGGACCCGGGTTCGATTCCCAGCACCCACATGGCAGCTAACAACTGTCTGTAGTTCCAGTTCCAGGCAAACACCAAGGCAAATAAATAAATAAATAAAGTTAAAAAAAATTAAAAAAAAAAAAAAAGAATTCCTGACGTGTAACAGCCATGTGGTAAACCCAACATGGCCCAAGAGGGTACACCCTTAGGCGTGGCTATGTAAATCTATGTCCACCCATTCTCTTAAAAGGAGGCTCCACATGAAAGTCTCTCTCTTCTGCTTCTCCACCCCTGTACTCTCCTGGCAACTCTTATTTTTTTTTTAATATTTATTTTTTTATTTTTATGTGAATTGGTGTTTTGCCTGCATGTATAACTGTGTAAGGGTGTCAGATCTTGGAATTACGGACAGTTGCTAGCCGTCATGTGGATGCTGGGAATCGAACTCAGGTCCTCCGGAAGAACAGTCAGCGCTCCCAACCGCTGAGCCATCTCTCCAACCCCTCCTGGCAACTCTTGTGTGGCCCTGGTAGTGTGTGTCTGATCTCACTAGCAAAACCAACAATATGTCCTCCATTGTTGGCTGTTGGGTTTTTTGTTTGTTTGTTTTGAGACAAGGTTTCACTGTGTAGCCCAGACTGTCCTGGAGTGCTGGGATTAAAAGTGTGTACCACCACTGCCTGGCTTCTTTTTAGCTTCTTCTTGTCTTGCTCAGGCTGGCCCTGAATTCAAAATCTTCCTTAACCTCCCTTGTGCTATGAGGAGTAATGAAATTCACATATTCATTTCATGTTTCCTTCCCATTCTCTCATAAACTACTATAAATACTAACATTGTTCCACTACTGGTTTGGAACAAGAAAGTTCAATGTCAACCCCTCTGTGCATAACACCCTATGACCCCTGTTTTTGTATCAGAGGCATTTAACAGTGCTAGAGGAGTGAAATCATTAGCACCAACTATGGCAATCTGTGGTTTTTAGGCATTTAGTATGTGTTCGGTACTACGTGAGATGACACAGATCTGGACACTATAGGATTTGAGGACTCAAGACTTTTTCTCTAGCCATAACTTTTTTGTGTGGTCATGCTGGGGTTCAAACAGAGCATGTACATGGTAGGTGAACATTGCACCTCAAACCCATAATTCCAGCCCTGGTTGGCTGATGTTAAACTAGTTACTTAATGTTCTGCAGATTCTGTTTTGTTTCTCTCTCTCTCTCTCTCTCTCTCTCTCTCTCTCTCTCATTTATCTATCTATCTATCTATCTATCTATCTATCTATCTATCTATTTGAGACAGGGTTTTCTGTGTAGCCCTGTCTGTTCTGGATGGAACTTGCTCTGTAGAGTTTGCTGGCCTTGAATTCAGAGATCCCCTGCCTCTACCTCCCACATGCTGAGATTAAAGGCAAACACCACCAACTTCCAGGCTCAGACAGAAAATTTATTTGGTGAATGCTGACTGCAAACTTCATCTGAGAAAGCAGGAGGAAAAGAGGCTGTAATTGGGAACCTCAGAAGCCTTCTAGACCACACAGGAGTGTCATACAGGGCAAAGTGTAGGCTTTGGGCATACCAAGAGCTACGAGCTACGGAACCATTGACATTGGTGACCTTAAACACCTCCACCTCTTCTTGTACTAGAACCTCCCAGATGACAAGAACAGGACAGATTTCAGTGATCATGACAATGCTGGTTCCTTCCTTGTAAAATATACAGAGAATTTCAATATTATCAACATAGGTTCTCAGGTCCCTGTACTTGGCCACACACTACAGCATGAGTAGATAGTGTCCAGTTAAACAATCTTGTTGGTCTCCAGTGAGCTAGATGTTATAGGTAGTCCTATGAGTCTGTTATTTTACACACACACACACACACACACACACACACACACACACACACACCTTTTTCTGAGACAGGGTCTCACTGGCTGGCCTGGTGAGTTCACTTTGAAGACCAGGGTAGTCTTGAATTCACAGAGATCTACCTGTCTCTGCCTCCCGAGTACTGAGATTAAAGATGTGTGCTTGGCATTTTATATATTAAAAATTTATTTATTTATTTTCAGGACAGCCAGAACTACACAGAGAAACCCTGTCTCAAAAAACAAAGCACAACAAAAAATTTATTGATTTACTATGTGTATGTGAAAGAGGGAGAGGAAGAAGGTGTGTGTGGAGGATGGAGGTCAGAGAGCAGCCTTTGGGAATTGATCCTGGGTCCTCTTTTACCGTTGTGTGAGTTCCAGGAATTGAACTCAGGTCCTTAGGCTGGTGCAACAATTCCTTTCTCCAGCTAAACTTTCCGGCCAGTCACATTTCACATATTTTAGAATTTGGGGCTGGAGAGATGTCTCAGTAGTGGTTTGGAGCACTGGCTGTTCTTCCAGAGGACCCAGGTTCAATTCCCAGCACCTACATGTAGGATCACACCTGTCTGTAACTCCAGTTCCAGATGATCTGACACCTTCATACAGACAAACATGGAGGCAAAACACCATCGCACATATAATAATAAATAAAATTTGTTTTTTAAGATTTATTTTAAATAATTTCTTTTTATTTTGTGTGCATTGGGGTTTAACCTGCATGTATGTCTGTGTGAGGGTTTCAGAGCCCTGGAACTGGAGTTACAGACAGATGTCATCCAACATGTGGATGCTGGGAATTGAACCTGGGTCCTCTGGAAGAGCAGCCAGTGCTCTCAACTCCAGAGTCATCTCTCTACCTCTATGTTTTATTTTTATGTCTTAAATTTTTGCATGTGTATTTATGGTGCACTTGAGTGGGTGTCGTGGGTGTGTGGATGTGTGCAGGTGTGTGGAGGTCAGCGGGTGATGCCAAACATCTTTTCTTAGTCTCCCTCTCAAGTATGGAGGCAGGGTCTCTCACTTGAACCCAGAACTTGCTGAGTCTAGCTAGCCAGCTTGCTCTGGAGATGCTCTGCTTCCCAAGCGCTGGGGGTGAACTGGGCTGGCAGGCCTGCCTGGTATTTATGTGGCACTAGGAATCAGAACTTCTGTCCTCATGATTGTACAGCAAATGCTAGCTAAGCTAAGGTCACTCCATCACTGTTACACTCTGTTATTATTATTATTTTTTAATGATGATGCTCTTGATCGTATAAGCATCAGGCTCCTCAAAACCAAATCCTTGTGTTGTGATAGTAGCACATGCCTTCAACTGGAGCACTCAGGAGCCAGAAGTAGGCGGAGCTCTTTGAGTTCAAGGACAGCCAGGGCTACATAGTGAGACCCTGACTATGTCTATGAAAAAAGAAAAGCCAAGTCCCATCATCCCTGGCCTTGAAGCCAGTCTTGTGCTTTCCCAACAGGGGAACTGTTCGAGATGCCAGCAGGAAGGGGTTGGAGCAGGGCAAGTCCAGGGCAGACTGGTTGAGGACCTGCCCTGCCCCTGGAAGGTGTAGTTTCCAGCCCAGCTTTCTGTGAAGGCTCATTTGCAAGCTTACACTGCTGGAATTGAGCTCCAGGTTCAGATGAGCTGCAGGGTTTAGAAAGGACTGTTTGCACGCTGTAATTGTGTCTAAACATTGTGACTAGGAGCAGGTGAAAGTGCTGGCGCTATGACTAGGCGCCCCTGAAAGTGATTGCCCTGGCAGGAGAGCCTTCACCACATGCCTGGAGCCTCCTCACAGGCTAATTGACTCATTTGGTTTTTTTCTTCACAAACCATGAGAGTGATGAAATGCTTTTTTTCCCCTTTCCTTTTATGTTCTTTCTTTCTTTCTTTTTTTTTTAAAAAAACACTTTTATTTATTTATTTATTTGCCTTGGTGTTTGCCTGGAACTGGAACTACAGACAGTTGTTAGCTGCCATGTGGGTGCTGGGAATCGAACCCAGGTCCTCTGGAAGAGCAGACGGTGCTCCTAACCGCTGAGCCATCTCTCCAGCCCCCTTATGTTCTTTCTTAATATACCAGGAAAAACAAAGCTGGCAAACCCCACTGCCCTCAGCTGTTCAGTACCAGCTAGGAATTAGCAGAGGCAGAAGAACCACGGCACCAATCTCTGTGACTCCCCTCCCCCGTTGCCACCCCTTACCCGAAGTGGAAACTCTACTGAGATTTGTTTAATGGAGGAAGTAGTAACTGTTAGCTAGGTGTGGTGGTTCCTGCCTGCAATCCCAACACTTGGAAGGCTTGGGCAGGAAGAGTTATCACAGGCTGGAGATGAGCTTGGACTACATAGAGAATTCTAGGTCTGCAGAAGGAATTCCAGAGTAAAACCCTGTCTCAGAATAAAAGAAACAGGCTGGAGAGATGGCTCAATGGTTGAGAGCACTGACTGTTCTTCCGGAGGACCTGAGTTTGATTCCCAGCATCCACATGGCAGCTAACACCTGTCTGTAATTCCAGGATCTGACACCTTTACACAGTTATACATGCAGGCAAAACACCAATTTACATAAAATAAAAATAAAATATTAAATAAATAAAAGAAATAAATGTCCATCATTTATTGGATAGCTATTGCAATCTAGTATCTCGCTGTCCTATATCACTTATTGCTGATTTAACACCTACAGAGGAAGTTTGGTGACCTACATGTTAAAGATGAGGCTTGGAGGGCTGCAGAGATGGCTCAGAGGTTAGGAGCACTGACTGTTCTTCCAGGGGTCCTGAGTTCAATTCCCAGCAACCACATGGTGGCTCACAACCATCTGTAATGACATCTGGTACCCTGTTCTGTATACATAATAAATAAATCAATCTTTAAAAAAAAAAAAAAAAGACGAGGCTTGGAGAAAGACAGGACTCGCCTTAGGTCACATAGCACATGAATGAAGCTGGGCTAGAACAGAAGGTGGCTGGTGAAGCAAGCCATGTTCTATTTGCTGTGAGACCCCGTACCTTCCCCAGATTGGGTTAACTCTATGATGCAGATGTGACCACATGGCATCCGGGGCTTTTGCTAGGCTGGACTTCTTAAACTTCTTTTCGTTTTGAGACACAGCTCTTGTAGCCCAGTCTGACCTGAACTCTCTGTGTAGGTAAGACTTTACCTAGACTTCTCTTCTTTTTTTTTTTTTTTTTTTTTTTAAAAAAAAAAAAAAAACTTTTATTTATTTATTTATTTGCCTTGGTGTTTGCCTGGAACTGGAACTACAGACAGTTGTTAGCTGCCATGTGGGTGCTGGGAATTGAACCCGGGTCCTCTGGAAGAGCAGACGGTGCTCTTAACCGCTGAGCCATCTCTCCAGCCCCGACTTCTCTTCTTTCTGTCTCCACTTCCCAAGGGCTATGATTGTAGGAGGATGCCCATCTGTAATGCTATGCTTGGGATGGAACCCAGGGTCCTGAGCTAGATGAGAACTTCAGCTGAGTCCCAGCCCCAGCATCATAGTGATTTATCACCAGAGGTCAACAGTACAGTCTTTCTGGAGTCATAATGTACTGTCATGTTTTTAGGGTGCCAGATTTCCACAGAATGAGTGCTGATCTTCATTGTTCTTTCTTTTTTTTTTTTTTAAAAAAAAAAAAAAACACTTTTATTTATTTATTTAATTATTTGCCTTGGTGTTTGCCTGGAACTGAAACTACAGACAGTTGTGAGCTGCCATGTGGGTGCTGGGAATCAAACCCCGGTCCTCTGGAAGAGCAGATGGTGCTCTTAACCGCTGAGCCATCTCTCCAGCCCCGATCTTCATTGTTCTTGCTACCTCACCCCTGAATCCCCTCTATTCAAAGCCAGCCACCTTATCAAACTAGTATGGAGGCTGTAGCAAGCTGGCTCTGACTGTATGTCTTTACGTTCTCAGAACTCAGAAGGCAGGGATCTGAAGTCCAGCCTAGGCTAGGTAGCCAGACCCAGGCTCAACAAATCATAAAACAAACAAGAAGTGTTTTGCACACTAAGTCAGACTGCACAAGATAGGTAGCTCACACCTTTAATATCATCAGCCCTGGGAGGTAGAGGCTTTCCGGGGGTTTGAGGCCCACTGCTCTACACAGTAAGTTCCGGGTCAGCCAAAGCTATATTGTGAGACCCTGCCGCAGGAGAAAAAAAAAGTACATATCTCTTGAGGTTCATGAAATAAATAACAGATTAACAAGAGTGGCTGGCATCTACTCACTGCTATGTATACGTTTACATTATGGCTTGAGAAAATGTTCAATGGCAGAGCATGCTCTAAGTATGCTCAGGGTCCTGGGCTCCATTTCCTTTTAAATTAAGATTTATTTTTACTTTTTAAGTGTTTTGGCCCAGCAGTGGTGGTGCACACTGACTGCCTTTATTTCCAGTACTCAGAAAGTAGAGGCAGGAGGATCTCTAAGTTCAAGTTCAAGTCATCCCAAGCTATAGATCAAGTTCTAGGATAGCCAGGGCTATACAAAAACAAAAACAAAAACAAACAAACAAACAAACAAAAAAACCTATCTTGAAAAAACAACAACAACAACAACAAAAAACAAAAACAAAAACCCCAAAATTAAATTAAAAATAAATGTTTTGCCTGCATGTATGTTTATGTACCACATCTGTGCCTAGTGCCCACAGAGGCCAGAAGAGGGCACTGTATTCCCTAGAACTTAAGTTACAGAGTGTTGTGAGCTGATATGTGGGTGTTGAGAATCAAACTCAGGTCCTCTATAAAAGAAATGTGAGAGCCAAAATTACATTTTCAGTTGCAAGAAACAAAAATGCCTCTGATCTATAAGTCCCTTGCCCAAGGACAGGTGGTTCCTGAAATGCTGGAGGCTCTTGGGTATGGGAAAGAAGAAGCCACAAGTTTTTAATTTCTCTAAACAAGTCTATTTGTCCTGTCTGCACCAGATGTGCATGATCACATGTGCTCAGGAGGTTCACAGGCTGCAGGTACATTAGGATCTATATTTGCCCTGATTAGACCTGATGGGAAATGCAATGAATTATGGGTTTTCCTTCTTAAAAGCTGTTGCAAACTGTGATTCTGGGCCATTTTCCTGGGAACTTGGTTTGGAATCTAGGTTTGGACTTGGCCAGAGCCTATCCACCTGGTCAGTATTTAATTAATGCTTGCTTCAAATTTGGGTTTAAACTGTGGTGGTGGTCTTACTCTAGATTGGGGGTTAATAGGAGCCAATGTGCTTAACATCTGAGCTGTCTCCCCAACCCTGGGTTTCATTCTTAGAGAGAGAGAGAGAGAGAACACAAAATGCCTTTTCAGATTCTATAACCACATGTGAGGGCTGTTAGGCTTTCTTTCACCCATGCTGTCAGAGAATCAAGAAGTCATTGAAATGAACACGGTGGTTCCTGCTTGAAATCTCAGCATTTAAGAAGCTGGATTGCTGCAAGTTCAAGGCCAGCCTGGGCTATATATTAGGAAGGACCTTGATTTTAAAAACAAACAAACAAAAAAAGATGAAACTCAAAGCTGAGCTTTGGAGGCCATCTCTCTTTTTTTTTTTTTTTTTTTTTTTTTTTAACTTTATTTACTTATTTTATTTGCATTGGTGTTTGCCTGGAACTGGGAACTGGAACTACAGACAGTTGTGAGCTGCCATGTGGGTGCTGGGAGTTGAACTCAGGTCCTCTGGAAGAGCAGTCACTGCTCTTAACCTCTGAGCCATCTCTCCAGCCCCTTGGAGGCCGTCTTAAGCTGCACTGAGGCCCTGTCACTAACTAATTAAAAACAAAACTTCCTTTTTGTGTCAGGGAGTTTGGAGTCTCTGGAGGGGGGTCTAGGCATCCTTGAAGGGGACACTGCCCAGTGTCTTGCCCTTCTAAACAAAAGCTTCTTTAGTATGTGTGCCAGATGAGAAATCAGTGGCCTCCTGCCTCCTCCGTTCTCCTCCCCTGCCACCATTCAAAGCAAACAACAACCAGACGCCCCTAGGGACAGGAGGGCTGTCAATCATCTGGCTGCTGGCTGGCTAGCAACTTGAACAAGAGATAAATGCCTATTATGCAAAGGCTGAAGTGTGGGCTTTACTTGCTGCAATGGCTCTGATAGAATGCTCAACACGGAGGGAAGGGGGACAGGGATGGGGGAAGTCACTTCTCCCAAGGTCATCTACCAAGGGCCAGAGGTCTCCTTTCTTTTCTTTTTGACACAGGGTTTAGCACTGGCTGGCCTAGAACGCATAGACATCTTGCCTGTGCCTCCCTAGTGCTGGGATTAAACACATACGCAGCTCATGTTTCTTTTCACAGCTGAGTTGGAAGTCAGGGCCATTCACACCCTAACAAAAGCTGTACCATATTACTTATTACAACCTGCCACCCATATTACTTTTTTATTATTATTCAGCAGAAGTCACATGGCTTCCTGGTTAAGGAGAAAGCTTATATTACTTATAATCAGTCTAAGCATCATTTATGGAACAAAATAAAACTCCAACTTTTAAAACATTTGTGTGTGTGTGCGCCTATGTATGTGTGTTGTCTGTGGGGTGTGTGAGGTGTGTGTGTGTGTGTGTGTGTGTGTGTGTGTGTGTGTGTGTATGGTGTAGTGTAGTGTTGGAGACAGAGCCTTCTACCCATGTTTGGGTCTTTAGAGTAGAACTTAACTGACCAAACACTCCAAAATTTGGCTTCCTGTTAGCTGAGTCATCTGTGGACAGTATTTCCTTAGCCTCAGGGTTAGAGTCACATGCAGCATGTGACCTGGCCACAGGCGATGAATGTCAGCTATTAGCTCAGGTTCCAGGAGGGAGGCTAACAACTCTCTCTCTCTCTCTCTCTCTCTCTCTCTCTCTCTCTCTCTCTCTCTCTCTCTCTCTCCCTTCTTTCTCCCCCTCCCTTTCTCTCCCTCTCTCTCCCTGCCCTCCCCAATCTGTCTGTCTTTGTGTGTGTGTGTGTGTGTGTGTGTGTGTGTGTGTGTGTGTGTGTGTGGCCAAAGAACAAGAACTTTTGAGAAATTAGGTCTTGCCTGACACCATGTGGTCCAGGAAATGGGCCTTCAACTCTCAGGCTTTGTAACAGGGACGACAAAGCACATCTCCTGACCCCTCTCTCACTTTCTCCATCTCCTTTTCTCCCTCCTTTCTTTCCTGACTAGGGTCTCAGGCTGGCTTTACATTAGCAGCTGAAGATGACCTTAAATTCCTGACCTCTTTGTCTCCACCTCCCTAGAGCTAAGAACACAGCTTTCCCTGTCACACCTGGCTCTGGGGCGTGGTACCTGATAGAGGCTAATTGAGCTACATTCCTAGCCCTGCTTTCTCTTTTCTTGAACTTTAAGCAAGCCTCCACCTTAAGGCTTGTATCACCAACTGAAACAAGGTGGTTTTAAACATTAAATTAAACTGTGTTTATTTGTTTGTGTGTACTCATACTCACAACACAGTATACACTTTGTAGCCAGAGGCAGCACTGTGGGAGAGTCAGATCAATCCCGGGGGCCAGGCTGCTTCGGCAGCACTTTATCTGTGGTGCCTTATCACTGGGCTTGAAAACAACTAGCTGGGGCTGGAGAGATGGCTCAGAGGTTAACAGCACTGACTGCTCTTCCAGAGGACCTAAGTTCAATTCCCAGGAACCACATGGTGGCTCACAGCCATCTGTAATGAGATCTGGTACCCTCTTCTGTATACTGTATACATAATAAATCCTTAAAAAGAAAACAATAGCTTTAAACCCTTCAGTTTATACATATTTTTATAAATGTTACACCATTCACTTGTGAATAACAGAAAGCCGAAAAGCAAACGCTGTTAAGGAGAAATGTGTTTATACACTTAACTCTAAACTTCAGAGTTGGGATGCTGCTGTACAACTGTAACCCCACAGCTTGGGAGACTAGATTCATTGTAACTCCTGGCTGAGACTGTCTCAGGCACAACAAAACAGAGCTGAGCCTCAAAGCCTCACTTGGGACCCTGTAAAGTAGCTGAATAAGTAGAGGAAGCCCTGGGTTCAAGCATGGAGAACTAGGTGTGGTGGTGCTCCTGTATAAGCCCTTTGCTGGGAGGTGGGTGGAGGAGGGCCAGAAGTTCAAGGTCACCCTCAGCTGTATATGGAGTTTGAGGATACACAAAACCTTGCTGCAAACCAAACAAGGAAGCAACAACACTTGACCTGGATCATAAGCCCATCCCTGGAACAATCATGGTGCCAAAAGGATGAGTTCAACAAACTTAGATTGGCTAAGGCTACATCTTGACCATTAAACACAAAAGTGAGGTTAGTTTCTGACCCAAACAGATTAAGAATGTAGATTAAGGGCTGGAGTGCTGGCTCAGGGATTAGGACCTCTTGTGACTCTAGGAAAAGACCTAGGTTCAGTTCTCGGCACCCTCCATGTCTCTAACTCCAGTTCCAGGGGACTGATGACTTTTGACCTCTGATGGTACCAGGCATAGACATACATGCAGGCAAAACAGTCATAAAATAAATAGATATAATGGGAGGAAGGGGGTCGAGAAAAGAAGGATGGGGGCAGCAAGATGGTACAGTGGGTAAAGGCACTTGTTACCCAGCCTAATGCCCGGAGTTCTGCCCTTGGGACCTACAAGATGGAAGGACATAACTGATGCCTGGAGCTTTTCCTCCACCTGCACATGTACATCAAGGCACTCATAGGGATACCCTCTAGAGTACATGCACAAAATAAATAAAGTTGTAAAGTTAAGAAAGAGAGGGGAGTGTGGTGTGTACCCATGTGTGTGTGTGTGGGGGGGCTACAATGCTACCAGCTTGGATTCTGAGTGACCAGATGCCACCTGCCCGTCTCAGCGTGCTTTGCAGCTGGACAGCAGAGTTGCTTGGGGCTCCTTTGGTTTGATCTATCATGGACTCCTTGTGACACTTGTTCTCTGCATTTGGTTTTTGAATCCTTGTTCACAGAGCCAACTCACTTATGAGTCATGCAGAAGGATCTTTGTAAAATGCAGATTCTGACTTCAGGAAGGTTTATGTGCATTTCCAGGCTTCCCTCTGGGCAGCAAGAGGTCAGAGGGTTTCCGGACATTGTCTCAGCCTCCAGGGAAACCATGATTGAGTAAGAAGACAGGCTCAGGTCTTCTATTTTTTTTTCCCTCCCCCAAATAGGTCTCACTCTGTAGCCCTGATTGGCCTGGAATCAGCTATATAGAACAGACTGGACTCGAACCTACAGAGGGCTACCTGCTTGTACCACTACCACACCTAGCAACCACCTCCTCCTCCTCCTTTTTTAGCTTAATTTAATTTATTTTGTTTTTTTGCGACAGGGTTTCTTGGTGTAACCTTGGCTATCATGAAGCTCACTTTGTAGATCAGGCTGGCCTAAAACTCATAGAGATCCACCTGCCTGTGCTTCCCAAGTGCTGGGATTAAAGACTTGTACCATGACACCCATCTAGAAAAATTATTAAATAAAAATTAACCAGGTTATTTGGGGCCATGTCAAAAATCTTAAAGGTAAGGCAGGGATGTCGGTGCATGCTTTTATTAATCCCAGTGTTTGGGAGGCAGAGGCATGTAGATATGTATGAGTTTCTGGCCAGTGTGGTCTACATAATAAAACCTGGTCTCAAAAGAAACAATAGGCTGGTTGTGATAGCACAGGCCAGTAGGATTTGCCGAAGGAGGCAGAGGCAGGAGGATCACCAGTTCGAGGCCAGCCTGGGGAAAACAAAGAAACAATGGAGCCCTAAATGTAGGCTGCCTGGCTGGAGCTGAGCTGTCTTTGTAGTAGTAGGTTGTTTGCTTCAGAGAAAGAGGGAGCCTGGTTCTGTTCCTAGTGCTGAGAGAGAGAGGGGAGGGGGAAGAGGGAGAGAAAGGGAAGGAAATAGGAAGGGATGGACAGAGGGAGAGAGAGAAAGAGATCATATGTATGAGCCAAATTGGACCTATGTTTATTCTTGATTTGACTAAGTCAAATCTAGCTCATTACCAGTATATGTATATTACAGGACATTGAACCCAGGGACTCAGCTGAAATATAACTCCAGCAACTAACCAATTTTATTTGAAAAAAAAAAATCTGAGACAAGTTTTCATAGTATCCCAGTAATCATTCCCTCCCCCGCAACCTCCAGAGCAGTGCAAGACCAACACCTCTGTGTGGCTGAACCCCAGAGCTTTCTGCATACTAGGATCGACCGCTCTCTACCCACTGGGCTACAGCCAAATATACAAAGAGAAGAAAATAACAACAATAAAACCCCTGAGTCCAATTTGGTGGTACACCTCTGTAATCTTAGCACTTGGGAGGTCGAGGAGGAGGATCAGGAGTTCAGAGCCAACCTGGCCTACATAATAAGTTGGAGGCCAGCCAGGGATTTTACAAGAGATCTATCTTAAAATACACACACAAAAAAAGAAAGAAAGAAAGAAAAAAAAAAAAACACTCTGAGATATAGTTGCAAACCTTTTGCTACTGAAAATAAAACAGATCCTTTTCCACTGTATCCCTTCATGCAGGCATTACCTGGAACATCATGCGACCTTGCAGCACCATCACATGACATTCAGAGCTCTAACTCACTTGTTTTGTGCATATTAAAATCTATGTCATCTGCCAAATGAGGTTTGTGTGTCTGCATCCACCACAGGAGATTTTGGAACAGGGGAACAAGATTGCCCTCACCTCCAACAAGGATGACCATTAATCTCTCCTCCATTTCTAAAATGTTATAATTTCAAAAATGTTCTCCAAGGGGCTGGAGATGGTTCAGTGGGGGAGATAACTTGTTGTGAACCTGAGGATCTGGGTTGGAATTTCAGCACCTTGTGAAAAGCTGGGTATGACCATGCTTTACCCCCAGTACTTTTGGAGTGGGAGAGACGAAAGCATTGTTGGGATCCCCAGGTGGCTGACTTCCAGGTTCAGTGGCAAAATCAGCCTGAAAGTCATAAAATGGGGAGTGATACAGTAGGACACCTGATTTCTTCTGACCTCAGAGAACACACACACACACACACACACACACACACACACACACACACACACACACAATTATACTGCTGGACATAGTATTCCTGGCATTTAGGAAGCTGATACAGAAGGGCTGTATCAGCTTCCTAAATACAGGAGGCTGTTATGTATTTGAGGTCAACCTGGGCTCCATAGTATGAGCCTATTTTAAACCAAAACAACAGTGTCCAGATTGGACCCTACAGTCCCAGCCCTGGGGAGGTAGAAGCAGGAGAATCCAGAGTTCAAGGTCATCCTTGGCTTCACATCAAAAAAGAGTCCAGGGGCTGGAGAAATGGCTCAGCGGTTAGGAGCACCATCTGCTCTTCCAGAGGACCCGGGTTCGATTCCCAGCACCCACATGGCAGCTCACAACTGTCTGTAGTTCCAGTTCCAGGCAAACACCAAGGAAAATAATTAAATAAACAAAAAAAGAGTCCAGACTGAGCTGTAGGTGAGACCCTGTCTCATAAAACCAAAAAGAAACTGGGATCAGTAGTTCACATCTTTAGTCTTTACTAGAGAAGCAGAGGCAAATAGATCTCTGTGAGTTCAAGGCCAGCCAAACTAAGAACAGTTCAAACACCCAAAATAAGAACAATAAGGAAGAAGAACTACACAGTATGTGACCTTTTGTGCATAGGTGGTGTTGGAGGTTAAATCTAGGGCCTCTTACATGCTAACATCATGTTCTAGCACAGTGCATGCCAGCCCCAAATGAACCGCCTTTCAGGATTATCTTCCCCATACAGAGTTGCCAAGAGATTCATTTAGATTGTTGCACATGTCAATGCTCCCTTCTGTTGCTGGGTAATATCCACTGTACAGATGTACATTTGTAGAATTAGTTCCTCATTTGGGCTGGTACTACCTGTTTCCATGAAAAACAATTTTCTTGGAGTACAGACAGGCTCAGGGTTTTTGTTTGTTTGACACAAGGACACTACATAGCCCTGGCTCAACTAGAATGAGCTCTGTGGACCAGGCTAGCCTCAAACTTAGAGATCTGCCTGCCTCTGCCTCCTGAGTGCTGGGAGTAACAGCTTGAGCCACCACCAGGCTTATTTGTATTTTTGAATGAAAAAAAGAACTGAAAAGGACAAGGCAGGACTGTTCCTAGGTAAGGTGGAGGAGAAAGTTTTATAGATAAGGAAGAGCATAGCCATAGAGGGACCCATCTGTGGCGAGTCCACAGTGGTCTGGTCATGACTAGACGGAGCTGGACCATGTGAGGAAAGGGGGTGGGGGGACCAGTACAGCAGCCAGGAGGTGAAAGGCACAAAAAATGGACAGGAACCAAATGTCTGGATTACACAGGGAAGAGACTCTGGGGGGAGGGCAGCCCAGCCCTGGCTGGAGAGTTCAGGGTAGAGGGAGGGGTATGCAAGCCACACCCTGTAACAGGGCCAGGGCGGGACTGAGCGGTGCTGGGAGAACTTGGAGGCCAGGTTCACTTTGATGTTAAATAGGTACCCCAGCCATTTGTCCCAGGTTTGAGATGTAACAATTTATGTACATGAGTAGTTTGCTTGCGTGTATATCTGTGCACCTTGTGTGGATGCCTGATGCTGGTGGAGGCCAGAGATGTCAGATTCCCTGGAATTCAAGTTACTGATAATTGTTAGCCACTGTGTGAGTGCTAGTCAACAAACCAGGGTCCTCTGCAAAAACAGGTACTCTTAGCTACAGGACCATCGTGCCAACTCCTCCCAGATCACATCTTTTTAATTTTATTTATTTATTTTCCAGCTCACATCTTAAGGGCAAACTTTAATGAAAAGAAGGAACTTTTCTTTTTCTGTTTCTGGAATGCACGTAGGGCTTCTACTAGCTAAGTCTGCTCTCTCAGCAGCCAGCCTTTTTGGGTGGGGCTTGAATGCATAGCCAGGCTGGCCTTGAATTTGAGACAATCTTTCCTTCTCAGACCTTTTTTTTTTTTAAGATTTATTTATTTATTATATATACAGTGCTCTGCTTGAATGCCTGAAGGCCAGAAGAGGGTACCAGATCTCATTATAGATGGTTGTGAGCCACAATGTGGTTGCTGGGAAATGAACTCAGGACCTCCCGAAGAACAGTCAGTGCTCTTAACCTCTGAACCATCTCTCCAGCTCCCCCTTCTCAGACTTCTAAGTGGCTGGGATCACGGGCCGGCACTTTCCTTTCCTGCCCTTATTTGGGGTTTTCAGATGTGTCCTGGCTTCAGGTATATGATGGAAACTGCTGGTTCGTGAAGGAACTGTATGGATCCCAGTGATTGAGGGTGGTCTTGATTCCACTGAGACTCAAGCTCCCATGCTGTTTGCCTCTCTGTCTCCCCTATGCTGGTTTGTTTACTCAGAACTCTCTTTTTTTAAACATACTCTACCACCAACACACACATATCTTCCACATGGTATTATTACTATCATTATTATTATCAGTCAAAGCTCAGCTTTGAAATATAACCCGTAGGTGGCTGAGCAGGTAGAGATACTTGCTGGCAAGTCTGAGGACCTAGGTTCAAATGTGGGGCCCATAAAGCAGAAGGAGGAAGCCAATCACAAGTTGCTCCCTGACCTCCACAAGTGAGGTGCATATATACTCATTAAATAAATAAATAAGTGCAAGAAGAAAAACAACCTCTTTCCTTATTACTTTTCCTCAAACTCAGTTCCCTACTTCAGGGCCTGAACCCTATTGTTTGCTTCAAACTTCCTCTGGTCAAGATAAGGCCTGTTTTTTCCCCTGGGCTCTAGGAGCCACACCCACATGGAGCTTCCAAGCAAGCCCAGTATTGTTTCTCCGCTCTGATAAGGCAGAGAACCTCCGACTTTTACCTGTCTTTGGAGTGCCCTGAGGTTTGTTTGAGTTTCAATCTCAGGGAAGCATTGCTATTTCTGTTCCCACTTAGTGAATTATCCGAGTACTATGCTCTGCAACTTTGTAGCTACTGAGCCAACATCCCCCAAGTTATGGCTGAAGCTTGACACTTCTTCATCAGAATCATCCAGAGGGTGTCAGTCCACTTATTCTCCTGCCCTCTTCCAAAGTTCCAGAGTTTTCTGACTCCAGAACCATGGGGGAACCTCCTGTTCCCAGTGATTTGCAGGTCTGTGAATCAGACATTGGGACTCACAAGCATCGGCCAACATTTATAGACTGTCAAAGAGATGAACTGAAGAGTGTGTGTGTGTGTGTGTGTGTGTGTGTGTGTGTGTGTGAGAGAGAGAGAGAGAGAGAGAGAGAAAGAGAGAGAGAGAGAGAGAGAGATTTATGTAATGTGTGCTAGCATGTGGGAAGCCTGTGGGAGTTGATGTCTGGTGTCTCACTCCATCCCTCTCCACTTTGTTGAGGCTGGAGCTCATTGATTGGGTTAGACTGGCTGGCCAGTCAGTCCTCAGGGCTGGGGTTACAGTGTGGCTGCCACCCTTGATTTTTTTACAGGGTGCAGGGGATCTGAACTCAGGTCCCCATGCTTGCCGGCAAGCACTGTACTGATAAAAGCATCCCCCACCCCCTGTGTTTTGAGTCAGTGTCTCGCTTGTTGCCTTGACTGGCCTGAAACTCACTGTAGAATGAGCTGGCTTTTGAAGGTGGAGCCACTCTTCGGCTTCTGCCTCCAGAGTGCTTAGAATTATAGGGCTGGGCCACTCTGTTGGTACTGAACTATATACTGAACTATCTATCTATCTATCTATCTATCTATCTATCTATCTATCTATCTATCTTAAAATAAGGTTTCTCTGTGTAGTCTTGACTGCCCTGGAACTCACTATGCAGACAGACTGGCTTTAAACTCAAAGATACATCTGATTCTGTTGGCCAGAAGAGAACATTCGATGCCCAGGAGTTGGAGTTACAAATGGCTATGAGCCACCAGGGTACTGGGAATAGAACCCAGGTCCTCTGTAAGAGGAGCCGAGGAGGGGCCAGTGCTCTTAACCTCTGAGCCATCTCTTCAGCCCCCTTGAGTATTTTTTTTTTTTTAAACTTTATTTATTTATTTGCCTTGGTGTTTGCCTGGAACTGGAACTACAGACAGTTGTGAGCTGCCATGTGGGTGCTGGGAATCGAACCCGGGTCCTCTGGAAGAGCAGGCGGTGCTCTTAACCGCTGAGCCATCTCTCCAGCCCCCCCCCCCCTTGAGTATTTTGAAGTGAGTTCCAAATGCTGTCATCTTCGTTTTTCAGGATTCAAGGGTTTAGATCTCCACTTTCTTACTCAGGACATCCAGTTGTCACAGGTGTTTCTGTTTCCTGGGTCCATTCTCTCCCCCCCCACCTCATTTTTCTGTGTGTGTGTGTGAGAGAGAGAGAGAGAGACAGAGAGACAGAGAGACAGAGACAGAGAGAGAGAGAGAGAGAGAGAGAGGGAGAGAGAGAGACTGTGGCCTCAGGCTAGTCTCAAACTTTTCTTTAAACTCTTGACAACCCTCCTGCCTCAGTTTCTCAAATGTGGGGATTATAGCCACAAGCCCGTGCTTTCTTGTGCCATCCTTTCTTGGCCACGTTCACCTGCCCCTTCCCACCTAGTGACTCCCCTCCTGACCCCACTGCAATTTTTTGAAACTGGTCTTTGAAAACTGCAAGTCAAATCATGACAGTCCCCTAAAAACACACCCAGTGGCCTTTGCCTAGAGTGAATTGCAAACAGCTTTTACAAGGGACCTGCACGAACCTGCATGCCTGGCCTCTGTCTCCTCCTCCTCAGCTCTGCCCCTCACACTGCAGGCTCGCCCTGAGCTGTCCTTAACCCCCACCCTAAACTCTGCCCTGTAAAGTGTTCAGGGAGCTACCCTGAGATGGGAAGTTGGGTGAACACAAACAGGATGAGGAAGTGTGGGGCAGGTATGTCTTCATTTAAGAGAAAATACAGTAATAGGCTCTTTACTCAGAATTGATTAGAATCTCTTGGAAAGAATTCCTACAAAATGGAAAGGAAATTGCAGATGGATGGGGGGAGTAGAGGGATATTTTTTACCTTAACACTTTTATTCCTTTTGACTCTTGACTCACCAGAGGCGAAGAAGTAAGTAAACAGAGGATCCAGCCTATTTCAGGAAACCAGCAGTCTCCCTTACTCAGTGGCTTTCTTTAGAGGCAGTAATTATGTCACATTCGTTGCCTGCTAACTTCTTCTCCCCGTGGTGCCCTCCATCTCCTGAGGGCTCCTTCACAAACTCCCTGAGAACAAGAGTGTTTTCTTTTTGGTTTACCCAGATATTATCCAAAAAACCCGGGGTCTAGTCCAGGTTCTAATTGCTAAAATATCTGTTGAATGAATAGGAACAGGGTGCAAAGGAATATGTGATAACCTTCTAGGGGGATTCAAATATATTTATTTGAGCCCTAGGCCTTTTTGCTGCTGGGTTGGAATCTCTAGGAATTCATTACTGGCTAATTCACTTTTTTCCCCCTTTCTCCTATCTTCCTTCCTTTCTTTTTTTTTTTTTTTTTTTTTTTTTTTAAAAAAAAAAAATTTTTTTTTTTTTTTTTTTTTTTTTTTTTTTTTTTTTTTTTTTTTTTTTTTTTTTTTTTTTTAAAAAAAAAAAACACTTTTATTTATTTATTTATTTGCCTTGGTGTTTGCCTGGAACTGGAACTACAGACAGTTGTTAGCTGACACATGGGTGCTGGGAATCGAACCCAGGTCCTCTGGAAGAGCAGTCAGTGCTCTTAACTGCTGAGCCATCTCTCCAGCCCCCCTTTCTTCCTTTCTTTCTTTCTTTCTTTCTTTCTTAGAAACAGAGAGTCTCCTATATCTCAGCTTGGCCTCAACTCATAGCAATCCTTAGCATCTCAAGTTCAAGTTCAGGGACTACAGGCATATACCACTATAGTCTATGGTGCCTTTCTTTCCTTTTCTTCTTTCTTTTGTATGTATGAATATGTTTGAGGTCAGTTTGGGTGGCAAGAGCCACCCTCCCCCCCCAAAAAAAAGAAATGGCCTAAGGAAACACATCCTTTTATAAGTGGACAGATGAGCTACCATGTCCTGGGTGATATGGCTCCTGCATGAGCCATATTATGTTTGTGGATGTCAGAGGAGAACTTTCCAGAGTGAATGTTCTCCTTCCACCAGATAGATCCTGGGGATGGGACTACCCAGTCCTCAGGCTAGGCAGCAGGGCAGCAGGCATCTTTACCCTCTGGTCATCTCCCTGCCTTCTTCATTCTTTTTATTTCTTTTCCTAATTTTTATTTTTTTAAAGATTCATTTATTTATTATGTATACAGTATACAGAAGAGAGTACCAGATGTCATCATAGATGGTTGTGAGCCACCATGTGGTTGCTGGGCATTGAACTCAGGATCTTTGGAAGAACAGTCAGTGCTCTAAACCTCTGAGCCACCTCTCCAGCCCTCATTCTTTTTATTTCTTAAAATATTTTATTGTGTGTCTATATACACCTGTGCGTATGTGTGAATGTATGTAGACTGCACCCTAACGGGCCGGGAGAGGGCCTAGAACCCCTGGAGCTGCAGTTACAAGTTGATGTGAGCCACCTGATATGGCTGTGAGTGGCTTGACATGAGTGCTGGGCCTAAATCCTGCTCCTTTGTAATAGCAGCTTGAGCACTTAGCCACCTCGCCAACTTCCTTCCATTCTTTAATAACTGAAAAATGTACAGAATGGACCAAACCATGGCAGATCACTGCCAGGGACATCTGGTAGACCTATGTGTATAGCTGAAGGTCTGAGTTCCTGAGTCACCTGCATCTTGGTTCTGTTGCTTTTATTGAATTCTTTGGGAGCTTCTGGGTGGCTTTCCAAATAATCTAACTTTCCCCAGCATCTCCCAACATCCTGTGTCCTCTGTTGGTTCTGGGCATTTGCTAACAAGAGACCTGCTCAGAAAGGGACACATTTCCTTAGGACTTTTTTTTCTTTCTCTCAAAGTGACCTTGAACCCCTCATTTTCCCTCCCCTACCTCCTGCATGCTAGAGTGTTAGATGTGAACCATCACACCCTGTGTACGCAGTGCTGATTCCTTGATGAAGCTCAGGGCTTCATGCATGCTAAACTGTACCAACCTTGCCATATCCTTAGGCTTTTATTTTTTTCCTTTTTTTTTTTTTTTTTTTTTTT
>PVIH01013607.1:0-57657 GCA_004025045.1 Sigmodon hispidus | reverse complement strand
CCTCTGGTCAGGGTTCGAATCCGCCCCTCAGAGACCCCTGCAGTTAGTTTGCTCAGTTCACTCAGTTCGGGGTCGCGGTAGGGATCCTTGCAGATACCCTCAGCAGCAGCAGGAGCTGTGGGTGTGGCCAGGTGCAGAGTTCAGCTGCCCCTGCTCCAGAGTGCGCTGGGACGCCGCAGAGAGCACAGGTCCCGGTGGTGAAACTCACTTTTTAGATAAGATCTTACTCTGTTACACATATTGACCTCTAAACTCCTGCATCTGAATGACCTTGGTTTCTCATCCTTCTACAGTGCCTGTGAATGGCTGCATGACCCAACACAGCAACTGTGAGTTTCATCTTGTAACATGTTCTTAATAAGAAAAACATGAGTCCATAAATGAATCACAAGGATGATCAAATACAAGAAAGGATAAGAAACATTGCTGCATCTACAGATTCTGTATAGTGACAGTAAAAATACTGACGTGATGCATTAGTATTTCATGAGGTTTGATTACAATGTGGATAAGATAAATAAATTTCACTAATTTTTATTCTAAAATGTTGCACTGTCTGTAAGAATTATATGATTTATAACCTATTATAATTATAAGATTATAACCTATAACCTTATAATTTTATTCCATATATTTTAATCATTAACTAGATGGCTCATATCTTTTAATTCAAACCTATTCATTAAAAATAGAATAATTAGAAATATAACCTTACCAAATATTCAATAAACCCTTTAGTCATTTTTATCTTTTCATAATGATGTAGATCTTCAAAATCATATACCTAGATTTCACAAATCCTAAAGTATGTCTTATAATTCAAATACATATTTTACCAGTGTTTCACTCATTGAGGGATTTTTAATGCAAGCTTGACAATATTTGCTTTTAAAAACATTTATAATTTTGGATGAATACTTGAATTAATGGATATCACTGAATACTCACACATCATTAAATGACAGTCTCTTTAATTTCAGAAATTGAGAAAACATAAGAAAAATATTATCTAGAGACATCGGATCAACATTTTACTGTGTAATGAGCCTGTTTCTCAAATAATTAGACTGCTGTAATAGCAGTATTCAGTGATCAAAACACAGTTTGTTTAATGAGTTGACTAATATAAAACAAACACATTAAAACAGAAAGTTTCACACCATAAGTTTCTCTAATACTCCAGAGAGCACAGAGTTAACCCAATTTGTCCTGTTGGGTTGAGGATTAAGTATCTAAAAAAATGATTTAATATAGTTTTAAAAATTTAGAATAATTTTTATTAAATATATTAGACAATGTGTTCCCTCCCAAATTTCTTTTCAGATTTTCTCTACTTCCTCACTCACCTAACTCTCCCCCCTTTCTTTCTCTGTTTCATGATAAAACACACAGGTTTATGCTGTGTTCAATTATGGAAAACTTGTTCTTTTCTGAAGAAAAATTGAGGAGCAACAGATCTGTGAAAGAAGGGAGATGGGGAAAGACCTGGAATGAGGGAGGGAGAAGAGATTGTAGTCCACTCATGGTATACTATATGAGAGAAAATAAAGAAAAGAAAAAAAAATCAAACAAACAGGAAAATATATAAAAATAAGAAAACAAATTAAAACAAGAAACTAAGTATTTAAGGATCTCAAGGAAATTTTTACAATCAAGTAATATAAACTTCTAGAGGGCAGTTTCCTTGTTTTATACTCACATTATAATATATGCACTGTGGGAATTTATTAACATTGACAAATAATATGTTGTTGTTACATGAATATGGACCTTGTAAAGATTGTTTCTTTTTTAATGAATCTCACAACCAAAAATTGACTGTCATGGAACGTTATGATGCCCCTTTGTAATCTTACTGTATTAACTTTCATTCACTTAGTATTCATTAAATGCGTCTCATTTGTTTCAGTTTGTTAATCTTTGTGCTTAAAATTATTCAGAGTTTATCTTTTTTCTGTACTTTATGTTGGTTTCACATGTGAGATCAGATACACATTATCAATGCCACACTAGAGTTTATTCAGGAGATTTGCTGGGCAAGTACAAGGGCACAAAAGCAGAAGAGAAAATAGGTTTAAACATGGCATGGCATCTTCTTATAAAAGAATGGGTGGGCACAGATTTATGTAGCCATGCCTAAGGCTGTGCCTTCCATATGCAGCACTTTTTACCAGCTCCTGTTGGGTTTAACACCAGGCCACTACATGCCAGGAATTTTTATCTCTCACCGGGGGCCATGTTGGGTTATCATACTAGCATGTTTATTATGTAGCTGCTAAGTGCCAGGAATCCTTATACCTTACCTTAACTATTCTTGTGCCTATATGTAAAACAGTAATTTGTCAGCATTTCATTGTTTGAATTGGGCAACATTTCTGTGTATTAACAACTCCTCCTTGTTCACATAGAAATTTGTCTTTGTCTTAAAGTTTTGCTCATGTTCTTAATTACAGCATTTGTAATAGGATATTGCTTTTGTATATCCCAAAGATTTATTACTTGTATTTATTTAATAAAACACATATTGGACAATAGACAATAGAAAACATAGGTGTGGCAACAAGATTAAAAATTCTAAGAAGAGGAAAAAAAAATGACAGAGTTGCCAGACAGATACAGAGGAAGCAGCTGAGAATGTTGACAGAGAAAAGGTACCATGCCACTTGGCTAAATATAGTAAGAATTATGAGTTAATTTAAGCATAAGAGCTAGTTAGCAATATGCTTGAGATACTGGCCCACCATTTATTATAAAATTTGTTTCCAAGTTAATTATTGAGAAGTGACTGCTGGGTATTTGGGAGTTGTTGGTGGGACAGAAACTTCTGGCTACAGCTACTAATATAATTGTTTTGATCACTTAACTGCAAGCTCCTCACAGAGTTATCCTGTCACACATTTGACTGTGTCAACAAGGTGGCCTAGAACAGGATTCCGCTTCTGTTCAAAAGTCAGTTAGCAAGACCAATGACAGTTTGACTTATAGAGATCTTACAAATACATGGATCATTGGGTAAGACTTCTAAAAGTATTGAAAAAAACCCACACCATTAAATAACTTTGTTTTACATCTAAGAATAATGTCATTATGTAATTATATTTTGAATTAATATTTTGACATCTATAAGTTTTTTCATAGTATATTACAAGGCCACTTAGTTTAGGTCAAACATATATTCCTCATGGATAATTTCTGTTCATTTGCCTCAACAAATGCAATCAACCTTAAAGTTGTTATTGTTGTGTCAAAATTGTTACCCAATTCAATTTGTTCTTAAATGAGCAGAATATTAGTCATAGGTAATGTCAGTGACTATAAAACCAGAAACTAGGGCTAGGAACATTGCTCTGAGAGAAAAAACACATGCTTCACATAACACACACACACACACACACACACACACACACACACACAAACAAACAAACAAAAAACAGAATTTACATTACTAGCACCCAAGTAAGTATCTGACAGACACAGTTGCCTGCCTCTTATGCAACAGATGTGAGCTGCAGTCAAGGGACACCTCTGGGGGAAGTTTAGCTATACTGACTGAATTGGTGAGTTCTGTGTTCAGTAAAAGATTCTGCCTCAGTTGATAATAGGCAGAGTGATAAAGTACTTTAGCAAATGGTAGTTTCTGGGCACCAAGTACACATGCACCCACATACAATGTGGATCTGTAGGCACAGACACACACGCACACACACACACATACACACAGAGGGATATGTTATATATTTAATAAAACTAGTTGGAATATCAGAGAAGAAATCTACCCACAGTCAATCCAGGAAGATCAGAGAGTAGTAACTCACAATCTTAATCCTAGCTGGAAAAAACTGGGAATGGTGACCTATGCCTTTAATCCCAGCAGATCTGTGTTGAGATCATCTTGGTTTACAGAGAAATTTCCAGGCTCCAAGGCTGGCAGTGATGATACTATGCCTTTAATCCCATAACTCTTGAGACAGAGATCTTTTTGTGTTTCTGTGAGTTCAAGGCTACCTACCAAATAATAGTAGACCACACCTTTAATCTTAAACTGGATGTGATCCAACTGGGAAAAGAATATATTTAAGGCATTCATAGGAAGACATATGGGGCATTACAAATGATCAGGAGTGAGGCTGAGGGAAGCTGGAAGATAGCTGGGTGATATTTGACCATGGTGTTTCCTCTGTTTGATATTTAGAGTCTTTCCCTGATATCTGGCTCTGAGGTTCTTTGAATACAACTGGAATTCATGAAACGCACACACCAGGTCAGTGTATTACAAATAACTTCTCTAAGTCTTGGCATCAACATTTCCACACTTGGCATGAGAAGGCCACTGTCAGTGAGAATTTTCAAATCATGGAAATGAGAACTGTGTGGGCATTCTTAAAGCCTGAATTCTGACAAAGAATAAAATTAATTAAAAATACAGGTTCAACAGAAGTGTAAGCTGACATGTGAAGCTTCTCCTATAGCTGAAGTTTCCATAAAATGAGACGAGTTGAATTTCAAATTAATCACCTAGTCAATTACAAAATGGAGGATCCACTGATCAGCTGCATTTTTAATTGAAAATTAAATAGAGTGAAATTACTTTAAATTACTAAAAAAAGTGGAAGAAATATTCATGTATCATATGCAGAATCCTTGGCCTTTTCTACTACTACAAACTGATGCCACACAAATGGTGCATTGATATGCAAGTGGTAATCTTTTAGTTTCAAAATCAGAACTGGTTATCCATAGCACAAATTTGGTACAAGTCACTATTTTTAAATTTTTAATAGATTTTAAAAATAAAAAGTAATTGAAAAGAAACATTCTGCTATCATTTGAACCAAATTGTCTATTGATAAAGAACAGTCAAACATTGTAACTTTAAGTGCAATGAGGAATATAAAATATATTCAGGTTATCTGCTTGCACAGTGATGGACACGGACCTTGGAACTATAGCACATGCTGCATTTGAGACTCTTGTACAATGACAGCTTGATTGAGTACCAATCCCAATTCACAGATTCTTAACTTTAAAATTTAAGTTACCTGGATATAATGGAATTTTCCCTCAAATGTAAAGAAAGAACATTGTACAAACTAATCATCAGATTTTTCATATGGCTTTATTAAAGATCTTAGATTGTACTGTCATCTAGTAAATCTGAAGAAAGTAGTAATAATAGTAATCATTAATATGGTTACTATTATCATTATTACAATAAATATTAGTGAGTCAAAAATTTAAAACTCAACTAGCAAGAATATAGAAGTAATCCTAATTATAAGCTGTCTCCATCTTCATATATTGTCCTTTTTTCTGGTATCTTCATAGAATCTGACAGGACTATAATGGATAATAGCAAATAAATCAAAGTCATCTTCTTGAACTCTTAAAGGCATACAAATTGCAGACAGTGAGAGTAAAAAGACAATGGGCTTCTTCTACACATCAAGGACATTACAGAAGACTTTTATATATTTATTTATTCATTTATTTATTTAAGTTGAAAGATATTAGCTCATTATGTACCCCAGGCTGGCCTGGAATACCCTGTGAGTTCTCAAGTGTCTAGGTATTCTCAGAGTTAGCCTGTTTTTTTTATCTCCTTCCTTTTTTTTTTTCCTTTGTAGAGTTATTTCAAATTTTTGTTGTAGCAAGTTTTTCCCAGCCCATTTTGGGTCCAGGAGTTTGTAACTGGTGCACGAGGCAGCGGTTGGAACCTGGTCTGCATGCTGCAGCTTTTGTCCGCCAAAGAAATGAATCACACGCTTATATCCTTTACACTGCTTGGCCCATATCTTAAGCACATTACTAGCTAGCTCTTTCATCTTACTTCAATCCATTTCTATTAATCTGCCAACCATGTGGCTTAGTCCGTGGCTGGCCAGTACCTCTTACATGTCTGTTCCTCTTGGGAGTTGGATGGAGACTGATCTAACTCCACCCTTTTCCTACCTGCCTTCACTCTGGTTCCCCACCCACTTCTACGGTGCTCTACATAGGCCAACACAGTTCTTTATTTACATCATACAGAACATTCCACCACAAATTTTGTTTATTTTTCTTTATTTTTTTATTATTATGAATAAAGAAGTCACACTTTCTATCCTTGTATATCCTTATTCAAGTTCCCTTCCCCCTCCCACCATATCAGGTCATTCTCTCTTCTCCACATCTACCCATTCCCCCATGGGCAAGCAGTCCAAGGTCCCTCAGGCCCAATATTGCTTAGTTCAGCCTCCATTCCTGGCAAATCCAGTTTTCTACCCCTAACATCAAGACTGAATTAGGGGTTCCTCTAGGGGGAGTAGGATCCAAGGTGTCAGTTCAAGGTGTTTCTAATCCCAAGGTGTACAGTGGTTGTGGTTTGTAGCTTGGGCATGCTTTGCTTTTTTTTGTTTTGTTTGTTTGTTTATGGTCCACTAATGAATGAGTACATCCCCTGCTTATCTTTCTGGGTTTGTGATACCTCGCTCAGGAGGATATTCTTCAAATCCATCCATTTGCCTGAAAATTTAGGATATCATTTTTTCTTACTGCTGAGTAGTACTTTATTGTGTAGATGTACCACAGTTTGTTAATCCATTCTGCAGTTGAGGAGCATCTAGGTTGTTTCCAGGTTCTTGCTATTACAAAAATTGCTGCTATGAACATAGTTGAGCTAATGCCTTTGGAGTAAGACTGTGCTTCTTTGGGTATATAGCCAGAAGTGGTATTGCTGGGTCCTAGGGAAGATTAATTCCCAGTTTTCTGAGAAATCGCTATACTGCATTCCAGAGTGGCTGAACAAGCTTACATTCCCACCAACAATAGAGGAGTGTTCCCATAGCTCTGAATCCTCTCCAGCATAGGCTGTCATCTGTGTCTTTTATCTTAGCCAATCTGACAAGTGTCAGGTGGTACCTCAAAGTTGTTTTGATTTTTATTTATCTGATGGCTAAAGATGATAAGCACTTTTTTAGGTGCCTTTCAGCCATTCGTAATTCTTCTGCTGAGAATACCCTTTAAAAAACTTAACCCCATTTTTTAATTGGGTTATTCAAGGCTTTGGGCACTAGATTCTTGAGTTCTTCATATATCTTAGAGATCAGTCCTCTATTACTTGTAGGGTTGGTGAAAATATTTTCCCATTTGTTTTGTCCTATTGACAGTATCCTTGGATTTACAGAAGCTTCTTATCTTCAGGAGATCCCACTTATTGATTGTTGGTCTTAGTGTCTGTGCCACTGGTGTTATATTTAGGAAGTGGTCGCCTGTGCCAATTCTTAGAAGTGTATTTCCACTTTCTTTTCTATCAAGTTCAAAGTGGCTGAGTTTAATTTGAGGTCTTTGATCCACTTGGATTTGAGTTTTGTGGAGGGTGACAGGCTTAGGTCTATTATCATTTTTCTACACATAACCACCCAGCTATGCCAACACCATTTGTTAAATATACCATCTCTTTTTTATTGAATAATTTGGCCTTCTTTGTGGAAGATCAGGTGTTCATAGGTTTTTGGGTTCATGTCTGGATCCTCAATTCTATTCCATTGATCCACAAGTCTGTTTTTATGCCAGGACCAGGCTGTTTTTATTACTGTAGCTCTATAGTATAACTTGAAGTGAGAGATGGTGATACCTCCTGAGGTTCTTTTGTGAAGTAAAATTGTTTTGAAATCCTGGCTTTCCTGTTATTTCAAATGAAATTGAGTATAGTTATTTCACGGTCCAAAAAATATTGTGTTGGGATTTTGATAGGCAGTGCATTGAATCTGTAGATTGCCTTTGGTAGAATTGCCATTTTTACTATGTTGATCCTACCTATCCAGAAACATGGAAGAGTTTTCTATTTTCTGATATTCTCTTAAAATTCTTTTTTCAGTGATTTAAAATTTTTGTCAAATAGGTCTGTTACTTCTTTGGTTATAGTTACTCCAAGGTATTTAATACTATTTGCAGCTATTATGAAGGGTAATGTTTCCCTTATTTCTTTTTCAGGTCTTCTTTCTTTAGTGTATAGAAGGGTACTGATTTCTTTGAGTTAATCTTGTATCCTGCTACATTGCTGAAGGTGTTTATCAGCTGAAGTAGTTCCTTGGAAGAATTTTATGGGCCACTTATGTATACAATCATATCATCTGCAAATAGAGATAGTTTCAATTCTTCTTTTTCAATTTGTATGCCCTTAATTTTCTTTCATTATCTTATTGCTTTAGCTAAAACTTCGAGAAATATATTAAATAGATAAGGGGAGAGAGGACATCCTTGACTAGTTCCTGATTTTAGTAGGATTGCTTTGAAGTTTTCTTCATTAAGTTTTATGCTGGCTGTAGGCTTTTTGTAAATTGCCTTTATTATATTTTGGTATTCTCCCTGCATTCCTGATCTTTCCAGGGCTTTAATCATAAAGGAGTGTTGGATTTTGTCAAAGGCTTTTTCAGCATCTAAATATATGATCATGTCATTTTGTTTCTTTAGTTTGTTTATATGATGGATAATGTTTACGGTTTTTCATATGTTAAACCAGCCCTGCATTTCTAGGATGAAGCCTACTTGATCATGGTAGATAATATTTTTCATATATTGTTGTATACGTTTTGCTAAAATTTTGCTGAGAATTTTAGCATTAATATTCATGATGGAATTTGGTCTGTAATTCTTCTGTGTTGTGGCTTTGAGTAGCTTGGGTATTAGGGCAGTTGTGGCCTCATAAAAGGAATTTGGCAATATTCCTACACTTTATTTGTGTGAAATAGTTTGAGGAGATGTAGTAGCAATCCTCTTTGAATTTCTGGTAGAATTCTGCACTGAAACAATCTGGACCTGGGCTTTTGTTTGGGGGGAGGCTTTTAATGATAGCTTCAATTTCTTTCAGGGTTATAGGCCTGTTTAGGTAATTAATCTGATCTTCATTTAATTTTGGTGAATGGAATCTGTCCAGAAAGCTGTCCATTTCTTCTAGGTTTTTCATTTTTTTGTGGAATATAGATTTTCAAAGTATGATCTGATAATTGTCTGAATTTTCTGGGGGTCTGTTTTTATGTCCCCCTTTGCATTTCTGACTTTGTTGATTTGGACATGCTCTCTCTGGTTTATGATTAGTTTGGATAAGGGCTTATCTATCTTGTTGACTTTCTCAAAGTACCAACTCTAAGATTCATTGATTCTTTGTGTTGGTCTTTTTGTTTCAATTGTATTGATTTCAGCTCTAAGTTTGATTATTTCCTGCCATCTACTCCTTCTTGTTTAGTTTGCTTCTAATTGTTCTAATGCTTTCAGATGACCTGTTAGTTCTCTAGTGTGGGATTTCTCTAGGTTTTTCATTTAGGCATCTAGTGCAATAAATTTTCCTCTTAAAATTGCTTTCATTGTGTTCCACAAGTTTGGGTATGTTGTGGATTCATTTTCATTAAATTCTAGGAAGACTTTGATTTCTTTCATAATTTCATCTTTCACCCAGAGGTGGTTCGACTGAGTGATGTTTAGTTTCCACGAGTTGGTAGGCTTTCTTTGGGTTTTGATGTTGTTGAACTCTAACTTTAGGCCCTGGTGGTCTGATGTGTTAGAAGGGATAACTTTCATTTCTTTTGTATCTGTTGATATTTGCTTTATGAAAAATTATATGGTCAGTTTTGGAGAAAGTTCCATGAGGAGCTGAGAAATATATATATATTCCTTTGCATTTGGGTGGAAGCTTCTATAGATTTCTATTAAACCCATTTGCATCATAACCTCTTTTAGACTCCTTATTTCTCTGTTGAGTCTCTGTCTGGTTGACCTATCCAGGGGTGAAAGTGGGGAATTGAAGTCTCCCACTATTAGGGTATAAGAATTGATGTTGGATTTGAGCTTTAGCAGTGTTTCTTTACATAGGTAGTTTCCCTTATATTAGGGGCATAAATATTCAGGACTAAAATCTTCTCTTGACAAATTTGTCCTGTGATGCATAAGTAATGAGCATCTTGTTGCCTTTTAATTGCTTTTAGCTTAAAGTCTACTTTGTTTGATTTAGTATGGCAACCTCAGCTTGTTTCTTAGGACAATTTGACTGGAAATTTTCCCAACCATTTACTCTGAGCCTGTGTCTGTCTTTGTGGTTGAGGTGTGTTTTTTGTAAGCAACAGAAGGATGACTTCTGTTGTTGTATCTATCTTGTTAGTGTGTGTCTTCTTATAGGAGAGTAGAGTCCATTGATATTAAGGAATATTAGTGATCACTGATTGATATTTCCTGCTGTTTTTGGTGGCAACTTATTTACATTTTCTTTCTCTGCGCTATTCTGTGGGATTATTGGTTGTTTGTGGTTTCATGTGTGTATCTGGGGTCCTTAGGTTGGAGTTTTTCCTCTTATGCTTTCTGTAGTGCTGGATTGGTAAACAGGTATTGTTTCAATCTGACTTTGTCATGAAATACCTTGTTTACTCCATCTATGGTGACTGATACTTTTGCTGGATATAGTATTCTAGTTTGGCCACCATGATCTTTTAGAGTCTATAAAACTTCTGACCAAGCCCTTCTAGTTTTCATCATTTCCATTGAATAGTCAGGTGTTATTCTGATGGGTGTGCCTGTATAGGTAAGTTATCCCTTTGCTTTTGCAGCTCTTAATTTTTTTTTCTTTTGTATGTTTTGTGGCTTGATTATTATGTAGCACACTGACTTTTTTGGGGGGGGTCATATCTTTTTGGTGTTCTGTAAGCTTCTTGTAGCTTTATTGGCATTTCCTTCTTCAAGTTAGAAAAGTTTTCTTCTATGATTTTATTGAATACATTATGTGTGCCTTTGAGCTGGTATTCTTCTCCTTCTTCTATTCCTATTATTCTCAAGTTAGGTCTTTTCATGGTGTCCCAGATTTACTGAACTTTTTGTGTTATGGCTTTTCTGGTTTTAATATTATCTTTGACTGATATACCTATTTCAGCTACTGAGTCTTCCACCCCAGAAATTCAATCTTCCATGTCTTGAACTCTGTTTGTTATGCTTATATCTATGGTTCCAGCTTTTTTTCTTCAGGTTTTCTATTTCCATCTTTGCCTCATTTTGTGCCTTTTTATTGCTTCTATTTCAATTGTTAGTTCCTGGGTTGTTTCTTTCATTGATTTGTTCATCTCTTCCAATTTTTTGGTTGCATTTTTTTCTATTGCTTTAAGAGAATTTTTCATATCTTCTCTGAGGGCTTCAATGATCATCATAAAGGTATTTTTGGTGTTGCTTCCTTCTGCTTACTCTTCATTGCTCTGTTCAGGTCTTGTAGTTGTAGAACCACCACATTCTTCTTGAGTTACCTGTTGTTCTTTATATTCTTATATGTATTTTTGCACTGGTGTCTGCCCATGGCTTCAGTGGCTCCTGTTCAGTTGCAGAAAAAGAGCTTGTGTGTCTCCTGTCACCTCTGAGCAAGGAGTCTGCTCAATCTCTGACTCTGCTTTGGGGGGGGTCTGATTTTCAAGTCTTTAGTCTTTCTCTGCTGAAGCAATTGAGGGTGGGGTCACTATGCTATCCCTCCTATTTTAGGTGCAGCTGGAGGAGCCCCTCACAGCCAAACTTTATTCCTGTCTGCTAAGGAGTATGTGGAGCCAAGCACCACAGACAGAACCTGGTCCAGGAACCAGAACTGCAATGCAACTTTTCCTGGCAGGGATTCAGGCACAGAGGCCTGTTGACCTCACCTTATTTGTGGGTTTAGTCTGAGTCTAGATTTCAAAGTCCTCAGTCTTTCTCTGTTGAAGCAGTTGGAGGGAGGGTTGCCATGCAAGTTGCCTTGTTTTAGTAGCAGCTGGAGGAACCCTCACAGTCAAAGTCTATTCCTTTCTGCCATGGAGTGTGTTGAGACAAGCACCACAGACAGAACCTGCTTTCTTAACCAGAACTGGAACTGGAACACAATTTTCTCTGGCAGGGATTAAGCAGCTAGGGCCTGCTGACCTCACCTCACCTCTGGTTGGAGTTTGAGTCTGGATTTCAAAGTCCCCACTCCTTCTCCTGTTGATGCAGCTGGGTGTTGTTTCCCTTATTTCTTTTTCAGCCCATTAATCTTTAGTGTATAGGAGGACTACTGATTTCTTTGAGTAGATCTTGCACCCTCTACATTGCTGAAGGTTTTTATTAGAATTTCCCTGGTAGAATTTTGTGGATCACTTATATATACAATCTTATCATCTGCAAATAGAGATAGTTTCACTTCTTTTTCCTATTTGTATCACCTTAATCTCTTTTTGTTCTCTTATTTCTTTAGCTAAAACTTTGAGAACTCTATCGAATAGATAAGGAGAGAGGGGACAGCCTTGTCTAGTTTCTGATTTTCATGAGATTGCTGTGATTTTTCCTCCATTTTTTTTTGATGTTTGCCGTCAGCTTTTTGTAAATCACTTTTATTATGTTTAAATATTTTCCCTGTATTCCTGATCTCTCTGGGACTTTTATCATAAAGGAGTGTTGAATTTTGTCAAAGGCTCTTTCAGCATCTAAGAAGATGATTGTGTGGGTTTTTTTCTTCAATTTGTTTATATGATGAATGACATTCACTCTTTTCCCTATGTTGAGCCATCCCTGCATTTCTGAGATGAAGCCCACTTGATTATGGAGAATAACATTTTTATATGTTGTTGGATTCAGTTTCCCAGAATTTTGTTGAGAATTTTTCATCAATGTCCATGAGGGAAATTAGTCTGTACTTCTCTTTCTTTGTTGAGTCTTTGAGTAGGTTGGGTATCAGGGTTATTGTGACCTCATAAAAAGAGTTTGGTAATATTCCTTTGGTTTCTACTTCAGAGAATTGGCATTACCTCTTCTTTGAATGTCTTGTAGACCTCTGCACTGAAACCTTCTTGGGCTGGGCAATTTTTATTTGGGAAACTTTTAATGACAACTTCAATTTCCTTTGGTGTTATAGGACTGTTAGGGTCTTCAATCTGATCTTGGTTTAATTTTGGTAAATGGTATCTGTCCAGAAAACTGTCCATTTCTTTTAGGTTTTCCAATTTTTGGAGTATAAGTTTTCAAAGAATGAACTGATAATTTTCTGCATTTCCTGGGGGTCTGTTGTTGTGTCCCCCTTTTTATTTCTGATTTTGTTGATTTGGATACTCTCTCTCTGCTTTTTGGTTAGTTTTGATAAGGGTTTAATTTATCTTGTTGACTTTCTCAAAGAACCAACTCTTTGATTTATTGATTCTTTGTATTTGTCTTTTTGTATCAATCGTGCTAATTTTGGCTCTAAGATTGATTATTTCCTGTCATCTATTTCTTCTAGGTGAGTTTGCTTCTGATTGTTCCAGTACTTTTCACTATGCTCATAGTTCTCTTGTGTGGGATTTCACTAGACTTTTCATGTAGGCATATAGTGCTATGAATTTTCTTCTTAAGTCTGCTTTCAATGTATCCCATAAGTTTTAGCATGTCATGGATTCATTTATGCTCAATTCTAGAAAGTCTTTGATTTCTTTTCTAATTTCTTCTTTGACTCAGAGGTGGTTTAGTTGAGTGATGTTTAGTTTCCATGAGTTGGTATGCTTTCTGTGATTCTTGATGTTTTTGAAGTCTAATTAGATCACGGTGATCTGATATGGTACAAGGAGTTATACCCATTTTTTGTGCCTGTTGATATTTGCTTTATGACCTACTATGTGGTCAATTTTAGAGAAAGTTGCATGGGGTGTTGGGAAATATGTATAGTCCTTTTTGTTTGGGTGTAGGGTTCAGTATATATCTAGTAAGTTCATATGGATCGTATGTATGGCTAGTTCCCTAATTTCTCTGTTGAGTTTCTGTCCAATTGACCTATCCAGTGGTGAAAATAGGGTATTGATGTCTCTCACTATTAGTATGTCAGGTTTGATATAAGTTTTAAGCTTTAGTAGTGTTTATTTTATATATGTAGGTGCCCATGTGTTAGGGGCATAGACATTTATGATTGAAATTTCATCTTTGTGGACTTTTCCTGAGATGAATAAGTGGTGTCCATCCTGGTCTCTTTTCATTGAATGATTTTAATGTCTATTTTTGTAGATATTAGAATGTTAGGGCCATTTGATTGGAAAGTCTTTTGGTAACCTTGTACTCTGAGCTTGTGTCTGTCTTTAAATTTGAGGTGTGTTTGTTGTATGCAGTAGAAGGATGGTTTCTATTTTTGTGTCCATTTTGCTAGGGTGTTTCTTTTCAAAGGTTAATTGAGTCCATTGGTATTAAGGGATATTAATGACCAATAATCAATATCCATTTTTGGGGGGTTTGGATCTTCTGTGGGGTTATCAATTTTTTGTGGTTACATGGTGTGTTTCTGATTTCCTTAGGTTGAAGTTTTCCATCTAGGACTTTTTGTAGGGCAGAATTTGTGGTTAGGTATTGTTTAAATCTACTTATGTCATGAAAAATCTTGTTTACTCCAACTATGTTGATTAATAGTTTTGCTGGGTCTAGTTGACATGCATGTACTTTTAGTGTCTTATAATGTCTGAACAGGACCTTCTTGTTTTCATTACTTCCAGTGTATAGTCGGATGTTATTCTGAAGGGTCTGCCTTTATAGGTGATTTGTCCTTCATCCTTTGCAGCTCTTAATATTTTTCTTTGTTCTGTAGGTTTAGTGTCTTTATTATTATATATGGTGAGCATATTTTTTAAGTGGGTCTAGTTGATTTTTGTGTTCTGTAGGCTTCCTATATCTTTATAGGCATTTTCTTCTTTAGGTTGGGGAAGTTTTTTCTATGATTGTGTTGAATGTATTTTCTGTGCCTTTGAGCTGGTATTATTCTCCTTCTTCAATTCCAATTATTCTCAGGTTTGGCCTTTTCATGGTGTCCCAAATTTCCTGAACATTTTGTGTTATGACTATTTTGTTTTAGTGTTTTCTTTAAATGATGTATCTATTACTACTATTGAGTCTTCCACCCCAGAGATTCTTTTTCCATTTCTTGGATTCTTTTGGCTATGCTTCAATCTGTGGTTCTGGTTATTTTCCTCAGATTTTCTATTTATATTTTTGTCTCAGTTTGTGCCCTTTTTATTGCTTCTATTTTAATTTTTAATTCTTGGTTAATTTCTTTTACCTGCTTTTTTTTGTTTCTTGGTTTCTTTTATTTTTTTTTCAGGGCTTTGTTCTTCTTTTCTAGTTTTCTGTTTGCATTTTCTTTTATTTCTTTAAGGGAGTTTTTTTATATCCTCTTTAAAGGCTTCTAATATTTTCATAAAGCTGTATTTTAGGTTGTTTTCTTCAGTTCCCTATTCATTGTTATGTTCAGGTCTTGAAGCTATAGAACCACTTGCTTCTTCTATGATGTCCTGTTGACCTTTGTGTTGTTGTATGTATTCTTGCACTGTAGTCTGCCCATTGTTTCCTTAATTCACTCTTGGTTAGTTCTCAGTAGGCTCTTAGTGAATTGTTAGTCCAAAGGCTCTTCATTAGCTATGTGTTCAGAGGGTCACCTGCTCTCATGAGGTTGCAGTGCTATGATGTCAGTTGTCACCTCTTGATCTCTTACCTCTCAGCTGTGTGCCCAGGGACTTGGCTGTTCCCCTGCTATTATTATGCCAGCTGTGTTCTGGGTGGCTATGTCTTGAGACAAAGCTGAGTGGCTGTCTCAGGGCATGGGTTCAGGTGGCAGAAATCACCATCTGGCCCCTGACCTCTCAACTGTGGTGTTTAGAACTCCTGTGTTTCCCTGCTGTGATTACACCAGCTGTGGTCTGAACAGACTGTGTTGTGCACCAAAGCCAAGTATCTTACCTCTCAGTCATGTGCCCAAAACCAAGGGACTCAGCTCTTCCCCTGCTGCTATTATGACAGCAGTGTTTTGGGCAGCCTATGATTCTCACTGAAGTCAGGTGGCTGTCTTGGGACTTGGGTTCAGATTTCTTATCTCCTTCTTAATGCTGCAATTTTGCCTTATATAGTAAATATTTTACAATATGTATACACCACAATAACATGTTGTATGAGTTTCCAACATACAATTTCAGTTTCTCAATTATGGCTTTAGAATTCCACATAAAAATGTCAAACCTCATATAATAAATTACAAAATAAATACAATATGTTTGTTACAATTATATTTAGTTCAAATGACATTAATTTCACATAGTTTTATGAATTCTACTCAGTTTGACACAGAACACCAGTCTATTAAAATTCTGATGGTAATGTTAAATGGTAAAGTATAAAATAATTTTAAAAGCTATATTTTATCTAAAATTATTAAAAAATATTATAACATTTGTTCTCATTTTTAAAAAAAGTCCAAAATTTTGCCAGGGTCCATAAAGTAAGTAAATTTATTTGAGAAAACTTAAAAAAAAAACTAGTTTCAGTGTAAACATGAGTGGGCCTATATTTTTATTGTTGATAAAGTTAAAAGAAAAGTTCATAAATTTAATTGTTAATTTCTTTATTAGGTTATTCCACACAAACTTCTGTGAGCAAAATTAGGCAAATTCAAAGTGATGGTCATAGGAAATACTAGACATTTAATATTATAGCTATCATCCACAAAATTCTACAAGTAAAATATATTCCATATAAGATTTCCAATGTATCAAAATATCGTAACTCTAGGTATAAAATGCAGTAAGTAAACAAAGAGTAACATTTCCAAAAGTATTAGGAACATTTGAGTTCTCTAACTTCAGATAGAGGGACAGAGTGAGAAGTACATAAGGATCAGTAATTTAATGAAAGAACATGCCAAAGATAAACATTTAAGTCAATAGAATTTCCTAATCTCAGAGTTAGGTACTGATTAGAATTAGTCTGAACATCTCTATTGAAACAAACCTGGGAAATCATTAATGCAACTTAATACCTTCTATGTCAGGGTAACTAAACATTTGTGATGTGTTAACAACATTATGATGAGCCTGTATATTGTCTATGTGCAATATTTTAACAACATATGGAAATGAAGAGGTTTCAGTTGATAAACAGAGTGCTAAGGCAGTTTAAACAATTTCAGAACAATGAGCATTTATGCTAGATAATTAATTTTAAAACATGCTAAATAAGAAACTTGAATTAAAATACAAGCTAATATGTGAAAAAATTATTACAAACTTCTTATATCATTCATATATAGGTTATATAGTAGTCTGAAACTAAGGGTGTAACATAGTTTGTTAACACTAAGAGATTAAATCAAGATATAAATATATGAAGTACAATATATATGTTCAAATCAGAAATCTGTAAAACCTTTAAATTTTCTATGAAACTAAATAAATGCCTTATTTTACTTAAATATTTATTGTATTGCTATAGTAATGACAAAATTATTTCATCCTTTTAAAAATAAAAATGACGTTGTTTGTTCAAAACCAGTTTAAGATTAAGAAAGTAGGTGGTGGAAAATAGTATGTATAACAATACAAGTAAAAGCTTCTTAGTTCCTTTTCAGACACATGATCAAGACTTTACAATATTTTTATTAGGGTACAGTTTTGTGCTGTAACCAGGGTCCCATTTTCATTAATCTTTTTCCTTAGCAGAAAAACCCTTTCTTTCCACAAAGGTTTCTAAACATCCCTGTAGGGAAAGCAGACAATGGAAGTAAGAAAGTACATTGTTTTTGAACACTAAAAAAAATTTACATTTTATTAATAATTTAAAATATAAATTTATGCCCTATTTATAAATTTTATTTATATCTTCACATAAATAATTTTTTAAAATTGATATAAAAATATATTATAAAAAACTTCTTACAAATTAATATACCCATTGAAATAAGAATACTTGGAAATTACAAAACCATAATCTTCCAGAACTTTTCATTTCTGATTAAGAAAAAAGGCACTTTATAACAGCGTCAAAATTGTCAAAATGAAATGTAGTGAATAAACCAAAAATTATCCTTCTGTTTTTGAAAAACAATAAATTCAATAAGGCTATTTTGATTTTCCAGAAAGAGCTGAAGTTAATTAGAATATCCTTTCACCTACCTCCAAGATGGGTAGTATTTTCTTACCCAGAAGTATGAAAAACTTATTATTTAAAAACACTGGAACATCTTCAGTGGGATAGTAAACTTTGTAGTAAAACATGAAGGTATTAGCCATTTACTCTTTAAGAAGCAGTAAGAAAACTGAACAGAAATTCAAAAAGCAATCCGAAGAACTATAGATCAATTTCAATCTCACTGTAAGGTATTTGAAAGAAGAGTTAGTCACCAGTAAAGTGTATTTTATATGGCTCACTTCTTTTCTGGCTTGTAGGATGCACAAAATAACTGTAAATGACCACAGTTTTATAAAAAGATAACAAAAATCAGTTAAGTATGAATATTCAGCATGGTTAATAGAAAATAATATTTGTTTAGTGAACATATATTGAAATTAAAAATGATTCATTGTTTTATATCCAGCCAGTTGAACTGATATTTGACATCACTAGAAAATCCAAGCATCCTTTTCCCCTTCTTCCCTTAACCATTTTGCCCTTCAGTGTCTTGAGATGGGACATCTTCATTATGCTCTTCTTCTCATACTGGTGAGGGGAGTTTTGAGGGGAGTTTTAAGTGATGGTATGATGAATCTATGGAATTAAATTTTAAAATAATTACAGAAAATAAATTTTATTTACTCTTCAAAAAGAAAATGACTCATATAGTTTGCTGTTAAAATTGCTGATTCAATATGATACTGCAAAAATGTCTTTATAATACTGCAAATAAAAGAGGATTTACCTTGTGCTCCACTTTCTAATGTATTTATTAAAATGAACAGAAGAAAAAAGCTTATAATCATAAAAATATCACTGATTCCATGATGTTTTATTCTCAGTTGAGTACAAATATTTTAGTTTCTATAAATTTATCTAAAATACAGGAGAAGTTTTGCTATATTGAATGAAATCATAAACCTATAAAGCAATGTGTGTATAAACATAATGCCTATAAAAATTGTTCTGTATCCATATAAACTATAGAATTTTGAGCATAAAATAGATTTAATGTATACAAAATAAACCTATACTTATATAAAAATAAACATATTTTGGGTACTTAAAGAAATTGCTCATTAAGACTAATTTTAAAACCAGCATTTTTATAACCCTTAAATGAGCAGTAATGGTAAATTAGTTAAAAATACTACATTCTTGAACTCACTTCAATTTATAATAAAAGTGATTGATTTTTAAATTTTTATTTATTCCACATCCTAGCATCAATTACCCCTCCCTTGTTGCCTAACAGACATACACCCCTCCACACACACATATCCACTGTTTCCACATCCCAACACATCCTTTCTTTGTTTCTGTTCTGGAAAGGGTGGGTCTCCCATGGATATCAACAAAACATGACATATCAACTTGCATGTTATTTTTAAATTTTCATTGCATTTATTTATTATTCATATATTTGTTTATTTCTGTATGGGTGGAGTAAGCCTTGGGTGCATATGTAAAGATTTCTTGAAGTTTTAACTGGATGTGTATTGTTGACATAGGCAGGGCCATGCTAAGTACACCAATACTGATCCATGTAAGTGGAAAAACCTTCCTCCACTCTTGAGGTACAGAGAGATGGCAGATCTTTCATCTGGCAAATATTAACTGTGTGTGCAAGTCAAAGTGTGGAGGAATGATTACCTAGTGTGTGAAAAAAAGTAAAACAACAACCAAGAAACCAACCAACCAGAAACCTACCAACTACAGTTAACCGCAGCTTCCTCTTCTTGGATGGTGGCATCCGGAGTAACCAACCTTACTAAGCCCTCCTACCGAGATGAGGTAACTCTTTCAGCACTGTATGCAACAGAAAAAGTAAAGTGTGCTGACTTTTCAAGTTGTGTTGTTAGTGTTCTGCCACTAGGAGAGCTTTGTTTGCCACATCTGTATCATAGTGTGTTGGTCTTTTTTTATTTCTTCACTGCCCAATCAGGTTCAAAAGTCATTGCAGTTCTGGTCATATATCTCACTTTCTCTTTCTTTCTCAAATGTGTACATGTGTACTCCACAGCAACAATGTATATGGAGGTAAGATAGTGGTTCTTAGGATTCTGTCCTTGCCTTTTGCCACAGAGGTTTCTGGGTTTAAACTCAAGTCTTTGATCTTGGCTGTAAACGTCTTTACCTGCTGCACCACCTCTCCAGCATAAGGAACAGTTTCTTAAAGGTAAAAGTTTCAAAATAGTAGGCATGTACTGTTGAATCATGTTAAAAAAAAATGGTGCATGGGAAACTGTGAGAGATACTCCAGAAAAATGGGAAGAGGATATTTTATATCAAGGCCATTCTATTCTCTGAATTGTTCTTGGATATGATTTTGTATCTTCTTTGTGACAATTATTTACATTCAATTTATAAGACATGTTTATTCTTGTTGGGTGTTAGGGCATAAGTAAACTATAGAATCTAATCTGGTCAGTGTTCCCTGAATTTGCTTTTCTTTCTTACTTTTCCCAAAATAATCTATAGTACCTGCTGGACAACTGTGTTCAATTCAGTCTGCCCTGAGAAAGTTCTGGGAAAGGGCTGAACTGTTAATATTTAGTAGGTGCTTACTGATGTTTATTTACATTTTTCTGATCATGTTTTTCTGAACTCAAACAGTCTTCATTGCATCACTGCTTTATTTGTTACATTTGTGAAGAAAAGTACATTGAAACTGAAGTGAAGTTGTCTACAGCATTATACTATAGTCTGCTACATTGTTTCAGGCCCTCAGATCTCTGAGTTCTATGACAGATCTACATAGATTGGTAAAAGTCTAAAACATACATAGCTTGAATAGAAGTAGAGCTGAGTATGGGATAAAGAGATAAACATGAACAGAATGGATAAAGAAATATGAGAGAGCTATGAGTGTATGTGCAATACATATTATATACAAGCATGAAAAGGTCTTCCTGGCAAAGGAGCATAAGTAATGAAATTTTAAAGTAAAAAAGAAAATACACTTCGGAAGAGTCCAGTGGGTAAAATTTCCCATAGAAGAATTGATAATTATTATCTGTAAAATATATAATCTTGTTTAATAATTTATCCCTGTTCTTTCTGTTTGACATTTTTTTTCACTAAGTGTAGTCTGCCTCAAGAAGAGCACTGAGGTTCCTGGTATTTACTGTGGCTGGCTCTAAACTGAGGAGCATTATACTTTGACTTAAGCCTATAAAACTAACATACATGTTTTGTGGTTTGCAGAGCATGAACTGTGTTTGCAGTATCTAAAGACACAGAGCATCAAGTGGACTAAAACAGTTGAGCACAGACCATTAATCGTGCTCTCTCCCTGGCTGTCAGGTCCACTTCATGGTTGTCCAGAATAATTGAGAGCTATTCTTGACTCCTTTTTGTATTGACCGTGATGCTCTGGTTGATGCTTTCCATCATCCTGCACATCCTGGGGTCACAATGCAGCATTACTTTTACTTCCCAGTTTCACTTCTGGATATTGGATTCTTGCCTTACCTTTTTAGAATCATCTACATTGATTTACAGCCTTAGCTAATGTGAAGAAGATTACAGAAAACAAAAGCTTTAATTAAAAAAATCAATTAAATAATACAGTTAAAAATTCAATAACTCAGTGCATGAGAAAGCTTTGGAATGTGCCACAACTAGAAAGACAAAACACTGAGACAGACATAAAGGGGGAAAAAAAGCCATAAACTTATCATCTCACAGATTAGACCTGTTAAAAGAATAAGACAGAAACTAGTGTCTGAGCATTCAACACAAGAAAAGAATCATAGTGAGACTGAGGATTACTACTGTACAGATCTAATCATATGTTTTCTCTTTCCAGGTTAAAAAAAATTAATATCATTTTGTCGTTTTGGTATGCTATGAGGTACATTATTTTTGAGTTTGGTAATATATCTAGGCTTGTAGCCGTGTAACAAAATTATTAACTCTTGACATACTGTTATTATTATTTAATTCTAATTTGTAACACTAAGTGAGAATATTTTATTTTCTCAGCTGAATTTATTAGGAATAATTTGTATATAATTTCTTGCTATTAAAGTAAGACTCTTTAAAGGGAACTGGTATTTGTTTTCTTCTATATTATCTGTTGGAGAAAATGTGAAAAAAATTTAATGTTTTACCCAATAATCTAGTGTATCTAAATCAGGAGGGTTTTTTTGCTGGTGTTTTGCATTAGGACTTTGATTTCATGTCTAGTGAGTGTTATCTTCAAGTTTTCTCCTCTCATAGTCTAAGTCTGGTATCAGTTTGTTCTTTTGATGCAATACTTACAAGTAGATAAGTTCTATATTTGTAAGTTGTTATAAATACACTTTCATTCAACTCTTCATGTCTGAAATGTCTCTAACAAAACCCTATGTTTCCTTTTTAGTATTTATACCTTATGAGTTTTATTTTAGGTTAATTTTAATATATAAATTTTACTGATAATTTTGATTATCCAGGTATTTTCTTTTATTTATTTTCCTATATATTTTTTCAGTGTATTATATTTTATTTAATTGATTTATGTTCTCTATTGTCCCAATACTCTCTTGTTTCTGGTGGAGAGAACATAGATAGCACTACCAGGTGTTTAGTTCTTACAGCTTTTACACTTGACTCTGTACATTTTTTCTCTTGGACAAGAGAGAGGAAACTGTCCAGACTTATTTCCTTTCAATTTTTTCAACAAACATTAATAGTCTAACTTTAAAATTGCTATTGTATTTTAGAAACAACATATAAGGTTGAAACACCTGACATTTAGTAACATTCAATACATCAAAATATAAATGAACCCACACTAAATAAAGGTCACTGTGGTGGGAAGTCAGGCTACACAGGTAAACTGAGCTGGAATGTTGAGCCGGGAGGATCAACTGGGGGAAGCAATGAAAGAGGGATGTGCCAGAAGAAGGAGGTGGATGCTCGCACTCTGGACCTGTGGCGTGGTGGGAAAGGACCACTCTGTTGGGATGCTCTCATCGCTCTGCTTCTCCACCCTTTCTCCTCACCTTGGACAACCCTTTTTTTGTAAGTGACCTACAAAAAATAAACATCATTTAACACATATCTCATGGTGGGTTAGTACTGCAATATCTGATGCCTGACATGGTGCTGACTCCACGGAGCCCCACCGGGTTCCTCAGCTGAGGATCAAGCATCTATTTTGGTCTCAGGACTCGCCCCCAGCCACGCCCAGCGTGGATCTCCTAACAGACAGTGAGAGCAGCAAGTGAGCGGGAATCTGAAGGACCGGATCAAGCTGTTTCTGGTGGCGCACACTGGTAGGATTTGTTGAAAGAAACAAAGACTGCCCCAGGTGAATAGCCACCTTGAATGGCACACCATTACTACTGCTGCTGATCACAACTACAACATCTGCTGCCCATAAGTCCTCATTACATCTGAGTAAGGTAATCCTTTTTCTTCTACAATGTCTGACCAGATAAATGTTCAGAATTTTACACACTTTTTCACAATGGTGATAGAGGATTATTTTCAGGATTATGTAATTGGAGGCTAGCTCAACCCAGGAATTCTTTTGCTTTTTGTATGGTAATATACTTTATACCTACCTATTTTAAAGGATCCCAACATAGAGATGAACACATTCCACATAGTGCGTGTGAGACTAAGAAGTCTGACATGAATGAACATATTAAGACAATCAAGAAACTTGTTGCTTCCATAGAGGAGAGGTCTACATTGGTCAAAGACGAATGCAGAGGTCATATTGATTAAAATTTTAGGAAACTGGATGAAAATTTTAGGACACTGGATAAAAATTTTAGGAAACTAGATGAAAACTCTAGGAAACTGGAACAGAAGATAGTAGAATGGGTAGATGTGGAGACTGAGAGGATTTTCCACTCTATGAAATTGTTGGAGAAGTCATTTATAGAGGACATTAAAACACTGGAAAAGACCATTACCACTAGGTTACAAGATCATGAGGGTCACATGGAGATTTTAGAAAAGGATTTTGAGGCAACATCTGCTCAAGACAACCCAGAGCCCCCCTTAAAAGATGCTACTATAGGGAAGGTGCTCTACCTAGAGTAGTTATGATAAGGGGACTACCCCCCACCCCTCCAATTCTATTCCCAGTTGTGGCAGAGACCAAAAAAGCATAATCATATGGAAGGGCTTCAGACAATGTGGGATATAATTATGAACCTATACTCATGAAGAATCTAAAAACAATAAAAGAAGCCATAGTGACATATGGTGTACAATCATCTTTTGTGAAGCAATCCATAAATTCATGGTCAGCACAGAATTGGATAATTCCTAATGACTGGAAGAATTTGGCAACCACAGTGTTGAATGATGGCCAAAGCTTGCAGTGGAGGAATTGGTTTAGGGAAGAGGCTAAAGCCTTGGAATCTCGAGATCAAACTGGGAATATTACCATCTCCAAGGACCAAATCCTTGGGGAAGGCCAGTTTGCTGATATATCAGTTCAGGCTACTTATGATGACCATGCTCTGTTGCTGTGCCGTAGTGCTGCTTTAAATGCTTTGAAAAAAGTTTTAGACCCAGGACAGAGAATTGAGTCATATACTCAGATTAAACAAGGTCCGAAGGAGCCTTATACAGACTTTTTACAGAGATTGACTCAGGCTGTAAATAGAACAGTGTCATATTCAGAAGTTCAGAAACAATTGATACTCTGTTTGACCTTTGATAATGCTAATATGACATGTAAGAAATTGATCATGACATTAAAGATCAGAGGTGCATCCATAGAAGAATGGATTCAACTTGCAATTAATGTTGAATATCTATACACTGATGAAGAGAATTGGATAGAACAAGACATTGCTAATGTTAATAAAAGAAATCAAGGCATTATTTGTTTCAACTGTGGTAAGCCAGGCCATATAAAGATAAATTTTAGGCAAAGCATACAGGGGAATTCTCCCAATCCCAGGAATGACTTAAACAGAAGGCCACTACGTCCTGGACTATGTAGGAGATGTAACAAAGGCAGATGGACAAATGAATATAGATCTATAAGAGACAAAGATGGCAAGCTTTTAACATTGGAAAACGTAACTTGGGGCTTCCCCCGGGAAGCCCAAAACAGTCAGACCTCCAAGCCAAAAAAATTCAGTCATATCAAGTCACATGGAAGAGCAGTTTTCTCAGGATGAGTAACAAATCCCAAGCCTGAAACAGTAGACCATGTAGCCATAGACAACAGATCACCCTTACAAGAGAAAGTGATGGTATCCAGTAAACCAATAAAACACATATTTTGGCAGACCTCCATAAATGAACAAAGACCAAAGTTGACAATAAGAATAGACAATATTTTTATTCAAGGCTTAATCAACACGGGAGCTGATGTTTCAATCATAACTCCACAGGCATGGCACCCCAGGTGGCCTCTGAAGGAGGTAGATGTTCAATTTTCAGGTATTGGAACATTGTCTCAGGTAAAACAGAGTGTGAGATGGCTCGAATGCATAGGACCAGAAGGACAGAGAGGAAGATTGAAGCCATACATGGCCAACATAGCAGTGAACTTATGGGGTCATGACTTATTGCAACAATGGAACACTCAAATTAAGATCCCTCCAGGCTTAAATATCAACTAAAGGCTCAATCATGGACTTGAAAGCAATACCTCAAGAGGCTACATAAAACAGCCATCGGTTATTCCGGTTGCATAACAATGCAGTCTAAAAGCTACAAGCACCCCAAAGTCACTCACAGCCCTGCCTTTGAAATGGTTGACAGACAAACCTATTTGGGTCCAACAATGGCCTTTGACAGAGGAGAAATTGCTAGCCCTAGAACAATTGGTACAGGAACAGTTACAAGCTCAGCATATTGAAGAATCAACCAGCCCATGGAATTCCCCCATATTTGTGATCAAGAAGAAATCTGGGAAATGGAGAAGGGTGACAGATTTAAGAGCAATTAATAAGGTGATTCAGCCCATGGGCACCTTACAGTCTGGTATACCTTTACCTTCTTTGCTACCTATAGGATGGCCTATGATAGTTATTGATCTCAAGGACTGTTTTTTTTTTCCATACCTCTAAAAGAACAAGATAAAGAGAAGTTTGCTTTCACTGTACCTACTCTCAATAATGCACACCCAGTAAAAAGGTACCAATGGAGGGTCCTTCCAGAAGGGATGTTGAATAGCCCCATCCTATGAAAATATTTTGTCCGACAACCATTAGAAGCGATATGCAAACAATTCCCACAGTCTATCATTTGCCATTATATGGATGATATATTGTTAGAGGAACCAGACATAAACACCTTAGAAGACTGTTTAAGAATTGAAGAAAGTGTTGCCTGATTGGGGACTTCACATTGCCCCTGAAAAGATACAAAGAGGAGATTCTATCAATTATTTGGGATATAAGATAGGCTTGCAAACAATTAGACCTCAGAAGGTACAATTTAAGAGGGACAGATTAAGGACACTTAATGATTTTCAGAAACTATTAGGGGATATCACCCACCTATGATCAGTTATTGGTATTAAATCTATGAACTGGTTCATTTGTTCAAAACTTTAGATTGAGATAAGGATCTGAACAGTCCCAGGGAATTCTCTCCTGAAGCTGAGAAAGAATTAGCATTGGTGGAAAAGAGATTACAAGAATCATATGTTAAACATATAGACACAGACCGCGACTGCATAGTGGTTATTTTGCCTTCTGAATTTTCCCCTATAGGAGTCATAATGCAAAGAGAAAATATTATATTAGAATGGATATTTCTGCCACATAGACCCAGTAAAAAACTGAAAACATACATTGAAAAGATTTCAGATTTGATTTTCAAAGGAAAATTCAAGCTTTGACAGTTGACTGGAAATTATCTGGCAGAAATTGTTGTACCTTTGACCAATGAGGAAGTTGATCAATTATGGGCAGACAATGAACCTGGGCAAAAGGCCTGTAGTGGTTTTCTGGAGGAGATTAAAAATAAATATCTCGAAGCAAAAGGATTCAGTTTATAAAGAAAACTAATTGGATTTTCCCCATGTGGTACAGGATAAACCTATTTCTGGAGCTCCTACATTTTTTACTGATGCAAATAAAACAGGAAAGGCTGGTTATAAATCAGAAAACTTCAGTAAGGTGACACAGAGTCCTTATGATTCTGTTCAAAAGGCAGAACTGTATGCCATTATTATGGTGTTATTGGATATTCCTGGACCTCTTAACCTGATAACTGACTCTCATGCAGAAGGAGTTGTATTTCATATTAAAACTGCTGACTTCATTCCTGATGATACAGAATTAATGATTTTGTTTGTACAGCTACAGGATATCATCAGAAATACAACAATCCTATGTATATAACACATATCAGGGCTCATTCAGGCCTTCCTGGCCCTTTGCAACGGGGTAGTGATGAGATTGATCAGTTATTGATAAGGAATGTGGTAGGAGTCTCAGAATTTTACAAGAAGCATCATGTCAATAGCAAGGGATTAAAGAGAGTTTCCCATCACTTGGCATCAAGCCAAGGAAATTTTGCAGAAGTGTGACAAGTGTTCCCTTTACAATCAACCATCCTTACCCGCTGTGAGTAATCCTAAGGATACTAGAAGCAATGAGATTTGGCAGATGGATGTGTTTCACTTCCTGGAATTTGGAAAGATTAAATATGTTCATCATACTATTGACACCTACTCAGGAATGCTGTGGGCTACCGCCCTGAGCTCTGAAAATGCTAATGCAGTACTCATTCATCTTTTGGAAGCTATGGCCATATTGGGAATTCCTGATCAAAATAATGTTGTAGTATGTTTTTTTTTATTTGTTTTGGATTTGGGAGGTTTGTATTTGGTGTGGTTTGTAGCGGCAGTTGGAATTTGGTTTGTGCTTGTGGCTTTTGTTTTTTAAAGAAATGAATTATAATGTTTATATTAATTTAATATTATTTAGTTTATATTTTAAGTATATTGTTAGTTTTTCATTTTAATTTAACTAATTTTTTTATTATGTTGCCTATAGCTCGTGGTTTATTTGGATTTTTATATGTTGTTTTTTTGAGGGCGGCTGGATGGAGACTGATTTAATTTAATTTTTTTTTAATTTGGCTGTTTTTGATTTTTTATTTATTTTTATGGTGGTGTGTATGGGCTAATAGTTTTTTATTTATATTACATAGAAAATATTTTATTGTTTTTTTGTTTAATTAAAATGGAAGGTTTTAATTTTTATATAGCAAACTTATATATAGAACAGTTTTTAAGTAGGAATTATAGTCACAATATTTAGTTTAATTGTATTTATAAAATTAAAGAGAATATTTTATTATGTATTTTATTATTGTGAGTTTAAAGTTTTAAAGAAATTTTTTTTAAACTTTACTTATTTATTTATTTGCCTTGGTGTTTGCCTGGAACTGGAACTACAGATAGTTGTTAGCTGCCATGTGGGTGCTGGGAATCAAACCCGGGTCCTGTAGAAGAGTAGATGGAGCTCTTAACCGCTGAGCCATCTCTCAAGCAAATATATTTTTTAAATTAAAAAGTATTATGTTATAATTATTAAACTTTTAACTATATTAAAGACTATAGAAGGACATATTATTATGTAAATAAGCAGGAAGTATAAGCAATTTTTAAAGTTTAGGAAGTGATAGAGATGATTTATGTCTATTTGGACAGTTATTTAAAGAATTTTTTTATAATGTTGGGGTATTTATTTTTAGCGTATATGGCCTAAGTTTTTGTTATTTTTTTTAGTGATGTAGGAAATTTGACATAGTTTATCAGTTGTTTTTTTTTTTTGTGTGTGTGTGTGTTTTGAAGAATGTTTGGTAATGTTTTTTGTAAAGTAGGACCTTGAAGAACTATTTTGGTTTGTTTTGTCAATGTTTAGAGGTTATTTTTTATGGAATTTGTATGTCTAGTTTATATAGTATATTATTAAGTAGTTAATATTAGAACAGTTTTTTTGTCTAGTGGCTTATTGTTGTCATAAAGTAAATTTTATATGAAGTTTTTTTAATGTCTATTTTTTTAAATATATTGGTGTTGTTAGGAACAGACTTGTTTTATTGTTTAGAAAAGTTTAAGTTTTTAAAATAATTTAAATGTCATATTTTGTATGTTTTTGAATTGTTTGAAGATTATTTATTTAATTGAAATATATTTTTGTATATTTATAAAAATTTAACTAACATGACTATAAGTTTAGTTATTATAGATGACTATTAATTTGTATTTTTAATTATATATTATAATTTTAAATGAGTTATATTAGTATTATATTTTAATTAACAATAGAAAAATTTATATAGTATAATAAAATTGACTTTAAGTTTATATTAATGAATTAAAATTTATTTACTGACAATGCTCCAGCATATGTTTCCCAGAAAATGAAGCAGAGTTTTGGATATTATGAGATAAAGCACCTTACTGGGATAACACACAATCCCACTGGACAAGCAGTTGTGGAAATATCCCATCGCACCTTGAACAAGATGCTTCATAAACAAAAAGGTGGTATGAAAAAATCCTAGGGAAAGATTACATAGTGCCTTGTTGACATTAAACTTTCTTAATGCTGATGAGAAAGGAACTTCAGCTGCAGAGAAACACTGAGTAATAGAAAGGACTTCTGAGTTGAATCAACCTGTTTATTTCAAGGATGTACTAACTTCAGAATGGAAGCCAGGGCTTCGTTGGGGTAGGGGTTTTGCTTTTGTTTCCACAGGAAAAGAGAAAATATGGGTACCAACAAGATTGATAAAGAACCGATTTTGAAAAGGAGACCCCTTCTGAGGAGAAGGAGTAATGGCTTGTCTGCCGATAAGACAATTGGATATGTGGTAAGGAACATTCACTTAACTAAGGTGGGGCAGGGTCTTAATTTTCTTTTTACAGAAGAATGGATAAAACCCACTTCACAACATTAAAAGAATGCTGAATGCTCAGACTTTTGAAGCGTAAAAAGGACTACAGGGGATTACAAGGACACCTGACACTGGCAATCCCATGGCAGGCACTAAGGGTCACTTTTCTATTTTCACATCTGTACATCTATATCTAATGATTATGTATATACATATATAATAAAAATTATTATTAGGAGGTCCTGGTTTGATCACAAAAATGGCTGGCTTTGGAGGTGGAGCAAGTGGCTTTCTCCCTTTCTAAACCCAAGCATATTGGTAAGTAAAACTTTAGAGACTCTGTCTCATATCAGAAAAATCACCTGAGGTGGGACAGAAAATAGATAAAATATATAGGGACCAATTTTATCTCACTTTTATTTTAAATTTTACATCTTTTTTTCTTCTGCATTTCTTACTCTCTTACTCTAGAAATCTTGTCTGCACACAATACTTACTGATGGTTCAATAGCTTCAGTTAATAATATCCATTGGATCTTCACTATAAAAAAACAATTTCTCCTACCAGGACACTAGAAGGCATCCAGAAGGAAGATGGGGCCCCAACCGCAAGAAAACAAACAAACAAACAAACAAAAAACCCATAAACACCCTTGGGACAGAGAAAAGAAGGAACCTGCTGTATGTCACTCAGTAATCACTTTTGAGGTATAGACCAATCAGAACAGTTATAACATAGTTTCATATCATATCTTTAACAAATATTTCAGATGGACTTACTCAGTACGATGAGAATGGTTATATATGTTTATGGAATGGTTATTTATGTTTATAGTTACTTCATTAGGACTTCACCATTGTTTTAGATTTACAGGACACCACAGAGATACCATTGCCCACAGGCCAGCATGAAGCAACTTAATGAAAGAACTACGTCACTTTCCTGATAAGTTGGTCATTTAAGGGAGGGTTATGGTCAATTATCATTTTGATATGATGGTTATAAGTTAATCATGGGTATAGGATAGACTGATATTATAGATGTAGGAATTTCAAAAAACAAAAAGAGAGAGAAAGAAAGAAAAGGGAATAAATAGGAGATCATTATACTTACAAACAACTATTAACCAAAGGATGAATGAAAAATGAATTGCCATGGTACAGATGTTTGTATATTGATACAAATGGGAAATTAGTCTATATGTTTGATTGAGATAATACATATTGACGCAAAGTTGAATATGTAATTGCTCTATTTTGCACATGTCTACCTCTGTCTAAAATATTTTGCACATTGATGTGTATTAAGTGCATTGTCATTTCCATAATGCAATTTCTACCTCTAATTATTTATGCTAGTCATGGCATTTGTTGTAATATATACACAAGTTATTTTATATAACTCTGTTTAGATATTTTATATAATTATATATAGTTAGGATATTGTTGTCTTTTCATACGAAATGTGTATCTTGGTTAATATTTATAAGATTGTTATACTTGAAATTATTATGGAGGAGTTGTACACTCATCTTTGGAATGTCTATTTTTACAATGTTAGCTTTGCTTTTTGGTTGATTGGGATTGCAGATTACGGCTACTCAGATTGGCCACCTAACAGTCAGGATACTCAGGAGATTCAGAAACATATTAGAATATACCTGATAGACAGGTGTCTTCAACCACTTCATAGACCGAGAGAATATGGCATTCGAGATTTTGTTATCTTGAATTTGTCCTTGAGAGACATAACAACTCCTGACATCACCACTCCTTTCCCGAGGTGGTGTTGGACATCATAGACATCTTGCAAAGAGATTGTCTTGTTTTGCGAATAATGGCCTGAGGTGCAAAGGACTGCACTTGCCCTGACTGCTGTCAGCGTGCTCACTGTCCGAAATGGATGAGCAGGATGAAGGATAGAGACTGCTGAAGTCTGCCTAGACTGGATAAGATGGTCTTACCCCAAAATATCCTTCTTCTGTAGAGATTTGTCAGACATCATAGGCCAGTAGCCACAAGGATGGATGCTCCCGTTGTACAGAGAAGTGGTGGATGACTGTCCAGGTAGTTAACTGTTATTATCTTCTCCTAAATTTTAGAAGCTACTGCATCATGCTTCTGACTTCAGGTATATATTTTCCTTCTCAGGTCTTGACGGTGCTGAAGACTGGATAGTTGAGGTTGTTATTACTTCATATCTCAGCAAAGACACTCAGCTATTAGAACTTTATTGTATGTGATAAATACCTTTGAAGCAATCCCTGTGCATTTCCTCGTATCAACATTCTAGACATTAAAATGCACCTTGTATTTGTTGTTTGTTAGGTGTAGTTTAACCTCACATATATTAGTACCTTTCTCTTCTCCAGACACCGCCTTATGATGATGATCCCTATAGCATGTAGTTTTATATTTAATTTAGAACCTTCTTATTTAGACAGAAGAGGGAGATGTATCGATAATTCAGGCTACACAGGTAAACTGAGCTGGAATGTTGAGCCGCGAGGGGCATGGTAAACTGGGGGAAGCAATGAAAGAGGGACACGCCTGAAGAGGGAGGTGGATGCTCTCACTCTGGATCTGTGGTGTGGTGGGAAAGGACCACTCTGTTGGGACGCTCTTGCTGCTCTGCTTCTCCACCCTTTCTGCTCCCCTCGGACAACTCTTTTTCTGTTAGGGACCTTCAGAAAATAAACATCATTTAACACATATCTCACGGCGGGTTAGTACTGAAATAGGTCACTGCTGGATCATAGCTTTATGTGTCAAATTGTGCTATTATTCCTGTTAAAGAACTATAGTATATATTCATATATATTATATATATATTTATAGTATATATTTATATATATTTATAGTATATATTTTTGTTCAGGGCCCAAATTATATTCATACATTTCTGCACTAATATTATTTACACAAATATTCACCATGACACTTTGAAGGACTCCACTGTGTGCTTATATTCCACTCTACGTTCTGGAGAAGGAAAAGAAACAAAGAGAGGTGATTTAGGAGTAACATTTTCTACCTTAATGTGGCAATGAATTTGTGTTGTGTTTAAAACAAACTTCTCTTTCCATCCTATATCTTAAAATAGAACTCATAATCTAGAGCCTCTATTTCAAAATTAATTGTCTTCGATTTAGAAATTTCTCGCCCTGACCATAAATGCTACTATGAAGAAAAATAACTAACAACAAATGCCAGCTAAATATGAGTAAAAGTGGACCTGTTCATAGAAATATAAACTAGTGAGCCTTGCCTCAAAATACTAAAAATAGAAGTTGTTATGAAGGAGGTCCAACACTACTGGGTAGAAAAGTGTAGAATCAACCAAAATAGAATAAATATGAATGACATGAATGATATGTTCATCTGTGAGAATAACAGTAATAGTTATTTCTTAGAATTTTATCTTTTAAGTTAAGTTTGACATATAAAGCAATTATTTGCTTTTTAGACCTCACATATTATATAATTATTAACATATAACCATAATCCCTTATAATTATTGTTATTACAAAATGGAAACCTTCCTTTGAATATGAGAAAGTTGGAGTTTTACAAGGTGTGTGACCCTTTAAATAATCAAAAAATCTTTAGTATATTAGTTAGGCTTATCTAAAGGAACAAAACTGATAGATGAACACACACACACATATACACGTAAGTTTATTGAAGTGGCTTGTAGGTTATAATCTGAGTAATCTAACACTGTCCATTGCTTGATGGAAAGGCAAAGGTCAAGAACCTCTGAGGTTAGGCATCTTAGCCTTACACGACAAGAAGAGCAAGCTCTCTCAACTTTTTTCACTGAATTTTATTCTACCATTGTGGAATTTAACATGTCTTTAATTATGCTGAAGTATGATAAGTTCTTACTAAACTCTAGTCCAATGAGAATTTGTCATAGCTGTGTTTCTATGTCTTTTATTTCATACAATTGAAGAACAATGTCATGTTCTTCCTTTTAATATTTTTCTGTCAATAATAACATTTTAATAATATTAGTATATTTATGTGCAATATTAGTTAATTTAAATCTCTGAGGGCATAAGATTCTTTTTAAATACCATATACATAATGGATTTGACTATAATAATTATTTTAAGCTTTATTATTAACATTATCTTGACAGTCATTTCATTTTTGAATAATATATAAAGAAGAATATTGGCATTCTAATTTTCTTTTAACCTAGTTGACTTGTGATTTCCACTTAATATGTAAAACGAGTAATAATATTAATTTATCCTCATCTTATTGGCTTTTTGGAGTTTGCTAATACCCCATTTAATAATTTGATTCTACAGGCCACTGAACTTAAAATTATCTAGCTATTTAGAAGATAAAAGATGAGGTCATCTGTTCTCTATTTCTCTATATTTTATTGACACCAATTGAGCAAAGTCATGATCTTAATAAATCACCTGAGGGATTTGAAAAAGATTTCCTGCACATTAGTTATAAAAAGTACAAGTAAACACAGGCAACTTCTCCTGACATTTTAAATATCATCACTTGAATAGGAAAACAGAATGTCAACCCCTGCCCTTTCTTCTCCTGTATGGCTGATACAGTTCTGCAGTGGACACACAGAATTACAGCAGAATTTCCTTCATCTCATTTAATCCTGATACTGTGTAAAGTACTTGAAACCCCAGACCATATACTTTTTCACATGTTACCCTATTTTGGATATCCTTATTCTGGACTTTGGGAATTTCTTCTAGCCTATTATAAATTGTATTTCACACAAATTTCTTATTAAGTTTGATTAATTCTGTAGAAAAATTTCAGGACTAAGGGCAGCATTTAAGTGGTAAATATTTTAACAAATTTCTGCAGCCTATTACTAAACACATTTCTAACTAAAAGAGCATGTAGTTACATAGTTTATATAACCTGGAATATTAAGATAACAACCCACAGTCTAACTAGAAAGAGATTGCTCTGAGAGTTCTGGATCTCTGTGAGTACAAGGGCAAACAGCTGGGCTTCAATGGTACACACCTTTAATCCCACCTTGGAAAAAGCCAGGAGTGGTGACCTACACCTTTAATCCCGTAACTTCAGAAACTGAAATTTTTCTGTGGTTCTGTGAGTTTAAGGCTGACTACCAAATAAAGTAACTCACACATTTAATCTTAACTTGGATGGGATTAAGCTGGGTGAAGAAGGTATTTAAAGCAGGTTTAGGAAAACAGCAAGCCATTAGAAGTGACCATGAGTGAAGCTGAGGAAGCTGGAAGATAGCTGGGTGAGATTTGACTGTGGTGTTTCCTCTCTCCGATTTTTCTGCCTTTCCCCAATATCTGGCTCTGAGTTTCTTTCATTACAATTAGAATTCATACAGCAAGAGTACGTCTTTCTGTTTAGAACATTTTATCTATATTACCTGATAAAAACTGATAGTGAATATCTTGGGGTTTTAGAATTATTATTACTATTATTTTTATGCAGGAAAAACTATTTAGCTACTAGGCAATAAAATCCTTTGACTGCTTATAAATGCTAATAAAGTAAAAGTGAGTTTGGATTCCAGTTATTACTAAGCTTAGAGACTATTTAGTGTCCATTCCTGTTCATAGCATGTCTACAAAATAGCCAGCCCTGGGATTTTACCTATTGATTCACTACTAGTGTGTCTCTTAGTATGTCTCTGACCATTTTTGCTTAGATTGTTAATACTTTGACACTCCGACATGCTGACTACAAAACATTCATGTTTGAAAATATAAAATAAACTTATTGATATGTAAAATATTAAATACTATAATATTTTATGCAAATTTGTCTTTTGTATAACCACTAACAAATAAGTACATAATTAAAATCATCACTACGTCTAAATGGAAATTTATGTGGACTCAAATACTAAAATCTCCATGTTAATTATTTTTCTAAATAAGATATAAGCTGCTGAAGTAAAATTTACTTTGCTGTTATAAAAGCTGCATTAGAAACTTTTATTTGCTGTAACTATACTACATAAAATGCTGTAACTATACTACATAAAATATCTGATGTTATCATGATAGTTCTCATCACATTTGAGTGATCATCAAGAGAGGACTCCATTAAAAAGAAATATATCTTCTTATATCTATAAAGAATCACAATATCTTGATCATAAAAAACCACAATATCTTGATCATTTCTCTAGTTCAAGCAATTTATTATGAACACAGCCTAAGTTGTTTCCAAATTCTCCCCACAAATGCAATATTTATACTCCAGAAAGACAATTGTTTTGTACAGATAAACAAATAAATAGAATAACTACTTCAAATACTACCTAAAGTAATAATTCCTAGTCTTCCACCTTAATGCAATAATATATTTTTAATTGATTTAAAAACTATCTACAAGATTCAGGAAGTGTAATTCACTTGAGTTTGGGCTATAGTAGAGATTAACTGGCATTTTTGTCACTATGAGAGTATCTAGAAAAACCTGCAATACTTCAAGATCCCCAACTCCAAAATTAGTGGATACCTTATAGGACTCCAATGAGAATTGAAAATAAGAGGCTTAAGAGATGGTTTAGCAGTCAAAAGCGCTGACTACTTTTCCTGAGGATCGTTTGCCCAATCCTTGAACGTCAAGGTGTGTCACATCTTGATTGTGTAGCTTTTTTTTATCAATATCCCCCATCAGAGCAGTGACCCTTAGCTCTTATGCTTCTTCGGAGCTAGGTTATCAACCAGGGTTTCCGGTATATAACAATAAAATCCTCACTCTTCACAGCATGTTCAGCCTCCCTGGTGGCAAGTGTGGAAATTCTTACATGTGGGCATAACACTAAGTACCATCCATCTCATTCTAACACTGTTCTCAGAAAATATTTATTGGAGAAAGTATACATTAATCTTGACAATGCAAGGACATCTAAACTTCAACAAATTAAGCAAATTTACTATATAATTGAATTAATTATTTGCTATATAAATGAATAAATTTTTTTGATCTTTTTAGCATAGGATGTATTTTACATGTTATAACATGTTTTGGTAAACTTAAAATCAATAATAAAATCAACATATTTAAAAATACAAAAGCATTTGCAAAAAAGAAACAGAAATGCTCAAGAGAATATTAATTAGACACAAGGAACAAAATTGCTTTGCTTTCAGCAAAATGGATAGAACTAAAGCTTATCATGCTATGCAAAACAAACCAGATCTGGAGCAACAAATAGTACTTATATCTCTCATGTACAGACTCTTGAGGGAAAAAATAGACAGAAATATAAATTGATACTTTAGGATAAGGCATAGGCAAGTAGGATAACAGAGGTCAGTCAGAAATGCACATTATTAACATATGTTATATTTGACTGTGTGAAATGTACCTGTACAGCACTGTATTATATAAGTGCTAGAAAGAGTCAAGAATGCCTATTAATGTTTAAATGATTATCAGTATCCTCAAGAATAGTTTGAAGAGCCTTTTTCTGTTAATATGTAAATATCATAAAATAAAATGTGTGGTAATTTGTTACATATTTAATAAAACCTGAAATATCAGAGATAGCACATAGTCAAATCCTAGGCATACAGCTCAGGAATTTCTTGATCCTTGAGTACAAAGACAAACATTTGGGATTCAGTGGTACACACCTTTAATCCCAACCAGCCCAGGGAAAGCCTGGAGTGGTGCCTTACACCCTAAATCCCATAGCTCCAGAGACAGAGCTTCCTCTGTTCCTCTGAGTTCAAGCTACAATATAGAATAGTTCACAACTTTAATTCTAACTTGGATGGGATACAGGTGACAAGAAGGGTATTAAATGTCTCATAGGAATCCAGCAGAGCAGAAGCGACCAGGAGCAAGTCTGATAAGCTGGGAGATAGCTGAGTGAGAATTCACTGGAGTTTCCTTTCTCTGATATTTCAGCCTTTCCCCAATATTTGGCTCTTAGTCTCTTTGCCATACAGTCCAAATCCATGATACAAACATGCTTTTATATTTCCGAATAGTCTGAGAGGAGGAGAAACAGGAGCAGGAGTACTAAGGATTGTTCAAACACCTGAACACATACAAAGAGAATTTTTAAGAGTGTATAATTTTTTCCCATTCTGTAGGCTGTCGTTTTGTCCGATTGACAGTGTCCTTGGCTTTGCAAAAGCTTCTTAGCTTCAGGAGATCCCACTTATTGATTGTTGGTCAGCAGACAGTCCTAAGGTCCCACTATCCCAATATTGCTTAGTTCAGTCTGCACTGCTGGCAGATCCAGTTTTCTCCCCCCACCCTCAAGACTGAGTCAGATGTTTCTCTAGGGGGAGTGGGATTTAAGGAGTCAGTCCAGGGTGTTTCTGATGCCAAGCTGTTCAGTGGTTGTGGTTTGCAGCTTGGGCATGCTTTGCTTTTTTCTTGAACATAGTTGAGCTAATGCCTTTGGAGTGTGAATGTGCATCTTTAGGGTTTACACCCAGAAGTGGTATTGCTGGGTCCTTGGAGAAATTGATTCTCAATTTTCTGAGAAACTGCCATACTGCATTCCAAAGTGACTGAACAAGCTTACACTTCCACCAACAATGGAGGAGTGTTTCCCTAGCTCTGCATCCTTTCCAGCATAGGCTGTCTTCTGTGTCTTTTATGTTAGCCAATCTAACAGATGTCAGGTGGTATCTCAAAGTTGTTTTGATTTGCATTTCTCTGATGGCTAAAGATGATGAGCGCTTTTTCAGGTGCCTTTCAGTCATTCATAATTCTTCTGCTGAGAACTCCCCTTTTATATCTGAATCCCATTTTTTGATTGGGTTATTCAAGATTTTGGGCTCTAGATTCTTGAGTTCTTTATATATCTTAGAGATCAGTCCTCCGGAGGGAATGGGGAGTTGTGGAGAAGAAAGAATGACCTGATGTGGTGGGAGGGGGAAGGGACCTTGAATAAGGATGTACAAGGATAGAAAGTGTGACTTCTTTGTTCATAATAATAATAAAGAAAAAAAGAATAAAAAAGAGTGTATAGTACTACAGCTTAACTAGAAAATCACATGTAGTTATAAAAATGCTAATGATTTAGTATGATGAAAGAAAATATTACTTTTAATCTTTGCTATTAATATCGGATATATCAAATTCTGCCAACAAAAAGTATAAATTTACATTTCCAGTTGGAAGAAAAATGAAGGTATAAGAAATCATTTGAAGAAGCTGTTCTTTAAAAACATAATATGTAAGAAACTCAAAACCATTACACAGAGAAAAGCATATTAAATATTAAATAACAATGGGAAATCACCTTATTACTCTTCAGCAGCTATAAAAAAGGGGGTAATGCCATGGTCACTCTGGATTGCAGCACAGACTTTTTCTCTCATACAAATGCAATCACTTCTGTACATGGAGATATCTTCTCTTAGGGAAACCCCAAGTAATATTATTAAAGAGCATGAACTGAGAAGTAGGACAAGGATCAAAGTTAGTTGATGTGATTTGGACTCATTTCAATACATACAAGATGAACTATAGCTATATTGGAATTCAAAACATTTCCCAAACTGCTAGCTGGAGACACTTAGATAAAAGTCTTCAGCGATGACAAGAAGGTTCTAACCCGAAAGTTTCAATCCTGCTGGTGAGCTCTTACAGTATCAGAAAGTGTTATACAGGCAAGCTATCAGAGGATAAAATTGATTATCAACTCAACCTTCTGTGGATCTTGCATGTTAAAATAATGACTGGCCTGGGAATATATGGCCACTGATGCAATAATGGCATGATGGTATGTGAGTAGCTAGCCACTCTCTGATTTGATTTCTATGCTGATTCATAAAATAAGAAGTATAACTGACACTGTCATTGAGACCAAAAACGTATTGCTAGATGGGTCATAGGACCTAAGGAAGAACCTACTTATATTACTGTATAATACTGTATAAACATTTACAGTATTAAAATGATCCCGTAATAACTTAATGTCATACACATTGATCAATATATCACTCAAATCTCAGAGAAGACATTTCTGCCTTAGATGATCAAGCAACACAGAGCTAAATGTGGTAGATGACTTAAAAGAAACTGTTTTGTGAGCTCAAAAGAAATTGCACCTATGAACTTACAATGGTTGAAACAATATGTAGAAAAGGTACATACTCTCAACTATACAAAATACAAGCATGTGGGGTGGCATGAGCCCACCACTAGCTGAGGACCTATTCTTGGCATTTTATACTTGCTGGAAAGATAGTCATATTCCTTCAATGATGTGTAGTGTACTCTCAACTGTTCTCCAGAGTAAACATTCATACCAAAGAGTAGTAGAGTAATACAAACTGGATGTATTGGCTATAAAATAAAGAAAACTGAAAGGTTGGTCTATAGCAAAGAGAGTGGCTCTGAAAGGAGTTAGATATGAGAAAGCTATTTTGCATAAAAATTTTAAAAGAGTAATTGAAATATTAAAAAGGAAAAGGAAAAGCTTCAAGATTTACTAAAATGTTATTTAAAAGTAAAAGTAAACCATAAAAAGAAAAATTTACCAGTGAAGAAATGACATTTAAAGTGATGAGACTAGATAAATTTTGCTTATGGGAAATTAATATTCAAAGTAGGCAAGTTCCTCCTAAACTTAACTGATAACTGTTCAGTGGGTAAGGGTGCTTGCTACTACTCAAGGCCTGGGTTTGATACATTTGAACCCCATGGGTATCCTATGAAATCCACAGTTGCACTTCATGGAGGTTCCCCCACATAACTAAATCCCCCAAACTATTCTCTAACTTACATACACACATCTTGGCAAGCACCTCAAAACCCAGCACACAGTAAAGAAACAAATAAACAATAAATAAACAAATGTAAAATAAAACATTTTAAAGCAAAAGACAAAACTTTCAGGTTAGAACCTTCTTGTCATCACTGATGACTTTTATCTAAGTGTCTCCAGCTAGCAGTTTGGGAAATGTTTTGAATTCCAATATAGCTATAGTTGAAGAGATGGCTTGGTTGGTGAGAGTGGTGACTGTGGAACCATGAGATCTTGATTAAAATACACACTACTCATATATAAAGAAAGCTATGGACACATGCTGTGGACCGTGGATAAGCAGAATCTGCAGTACAGCTTAGAGTTCCATTCTTTCTACAAAATCACTTGACAAAACTAGGAAATAACATGTACATACCATGTGTGCAACTCGTACATTTTTGTATATATGGTCAATTCTAATGTATAAACAAGGTTGAATCATTAATCGATTTTTCTTGTTAAACCTAGAGTATAACTAATCATTTTATTTTAAGTTTAATTTACTTAAACTGATTTATAAAAACCAAAGCACAATCTTATGTTTTAGAGGTATCATATATTCTTCTAGTAGGTCTGTACATAGTGTAGTATTCAAGGATTGCTGAAGTTTGTCCACCAGGTTGGGATCCCATTCAGTAAAACACCCTATTCCAAAGAAGTGAGACAAATAATGACATAGCCTGACACATATGCTCCACTTATGCACACACCCATTAACATCTATTGAATAATTTTTTGTTCACCTGACACAATTGGAATTATTTTAAAAGAAAGAGCCTCAAGTGAAGAATTACCTACACAGGATTATTCTTTGGGCATGTCTGTTGTGCAGTTTTTAGATTAATGATTTATGTGGGAGGACTACTCCCAAAGTAAGAGTTCCTACCTCTGGACAGGTGTTGCATTATTGTATAATAAAGTAGAAAGTATAAATGATGGTGAGTAAGGTAATAAGAAGTTTTACTCTGAGGTTGCTGCCCTGAGCTCCCACCATAGCTTCTTCAACAATGGACTATAGCTTGCAAACTGAAAATAGTATTTTCTCCAACATGTTGCTTTTGTTTTAGTGTTTATCACAGCAAAGAGTAAGTAAGTAGATTGCATATGCATCACAAGCTCACATAAAGAATACACTTAATTTTTTCTCTTTACCATACAAATAAATAGTACTGGTATATCCTATTACAAGTTTTACAAAACAAACATAATGTTTAAATTTTCATCTGCTAAATCTATGTGGAAAGACATTGATATTCTTTAAAATTAATAATTAGTTTATGATCACTTCTCAACCTTTGGCCATGATCAAGTGTAATAATTTATGGACTCTACTAATATAAATTATTATGGTTGTTATATTTTCAGATTTCACCAGTTTTTCTCAAAGCACTTTGACTCATGTTTCTAGTTATTATATACACTGTTATGAGCTATTTCATGTAGCTGAATGCATTCATACAGTAAATAGCACAACAATCAAGACACTATAACATTTAACTAAGCCTTTCTGTCACTCTTTACTCACCTCTCTCTATTACTCCTGTCACCCTGTCTTCTTTCTTCTTTTATGGACATTTTTTCTTTATTAAAAAGTTTTTCTTTTAACATACCTTCCACTGTTCCCCTTCCCTTGTTTTCTTTCACTCATTCCCAACCTCTCTTCACTACCCGACCCCCCATCCACTTCTCCATGAGGATTAGGTGTCCTGTGGGAAATCAACAAAGCTGGAGATAACAAGCTAAGACAGAACTAAGCTGTCTCCCTTGTGTTAAGACTGAACAATGTATCCCCCTGTAGGGAATGGGCTCCAACAAGCCAGTTAATGCACTATGGATATATCCTGGTCCCACTGCCAGAGGACCCACAAATTGCCCAAGCTACACAACTGGCCTCCACATTCAGAGTCACCCTGTCCAGTTACTGGTCTTCTTTCTTCACCACCAATAGCTCCACTCTCCTTTCATGTACCAAATATTCCATTACTCTATATTTCCCTTGCCCCTTCCTTGAAATGATGCTTTTCTCTTTTCATAGCTGCTTCTAGTTTCATACCACACACTCCCACCCCAATGGAAACCCAGAAACAAATGCAAATCTAAATTCTATTCATGGGAGATTAAACACATGCAGCATTCATTTTTCTTGGTCTGTCTTATTCCAGTTATGTAATGATCTTTTAAATTCATTCATTTATCTGCAAATATCATTATTTCTTTTGCCTATATGGCTGAATAAACTTCCTTTGTGTAATTATGCCAATTTTCTTTATTCATTCATCAGTTGATGAACATCTAGGCTGATTTTATACTTTGACTTCTATGAACAGAGTAACAGTAAAATAAATGTGCACATCTCAGTGATATGTTATCTAGAAGCCTTTGGTACAAATGAGTCATAAAATATTTTAGTTTAATTTTCTGAGGAATGTTCATACTGATTTTTACGTCAGCTATATGAGTTTACGCTCCTAGTAACAATGTATAAAGGTTCCATTCTGCCATCTTCTCACCAACATTTATTGTTATTTACTCTTTAGAGATTGTTATTCAGACTTATCTAGATAAAATCTAACAGCAATTTTATTTTGACTTTTCTGGTGCCTAAGAATTTTGAATACTTTTTTTGAAATATGCATTGATCATTTTAATACTTGGATTTTTGAAAACTGTTATTCAGTACATTTACTCCTTTTGATAAAAAAAAAGGATGTTTGAGGTAGTTGATTATTTAAATTCTATAAATTTAGAAAATTGTAAGTGATAATAATGTTAATGTGTTTTGAATACACTTTCTACTATGTTTCTCTGATGATTTTTATTCTCTAATGTAGGAGAGTGCTATTTGCTCATTTTCAGTTGATATTTTTCCTTATTTACATATTATTATCTAGTGCTGGAGCAGTCAGTCTTACTGTATCTCATGTGCTAAAATGCTGAACACATGGACATTTAAACTGCAAGATTTTTTTTTTGGACTGGAGCACAATGGACCTTTGGAGAAAAGTAGAGCATATCACTTTCACTACACTATCTCACTGCAATTACACATAATTTTCCCAAGAGAAATTAAAAATTAAGGTCATATCTGAACATGCAAAAACCAGAGCATTTTCAAAATATTTAAAAATTTGATTTAAAAAAATAGAATTTTGCCTTAAGCAAATGAATGAGAAGAATTTTTGACAAAGAATATAAAGGCAACTGCCTAATATCTTTTTAGTTTATCACACAAATGTATAAATTAGTAGAATATGTCTATGCATAAATCTTTGTACAAATATACTTTACATATTAGTACTTTTTATTGTATACATTATGTTTTTAACTACTGAATTAATTGTGATATCACAATTTAATTAAACTGGTTTTCATTGAAATCATTCAAAGTCAGAATACCTTAATGGTAATTGAAGAATATATTTGTACAATTTTATAAATTTTGAAATATCTTATTATTTACAAGATTGCTTTTAGTTCCAATGTTAAATGTCTTTTCCCAGGGTGAAATTAACAGATCTATTTATCCTATATACCAATGACAGACAAAAGAAATGATTACATATAAGACTAACTTAAATAAATATATGAGTTTAATGAGGTACTTACAGGACTCAAAGCTGAACTAATAAATAGAAATCCAACGTTGCATGAGTAATGCTACAAGAAAGCTACATTTCTGGACCTTCCTTTCAATTTGCATGCAATTCTACCAGAGTTTACTATCTCTATAAAGTGTGTAATGCTTTTTTAACTTTGGAGAGGCCTTATAAATCTTGTAAATTTCTCTTATGCATATAAGAAACATAAAAGAATACTATTTTATCAGTCTCAATTAAAAATAGATGAGTATCAACCGAACACTTAAAATATCTTTTGAAACATTAAATTTTGAAGTAATAAATAAAATCAATTGCAATCTTTCTACTTCAATAAACCACAGGATAAGGAGCCTATTAATTATTACAATACATATAGACATAGGCAAAAATGTGTCCATTAAATGCAGCACATTATCATTATATTATGATTGACTACTTGACTATAATTTTATGAAGACGAATTCTTTGTGATATATCTTTTTTCTTGCCAGAAATCCCTAGTTGCAGCTCTAGGGAAAAATAGATTAACACTTTATTCAGTTAAATTATTAACTGTTGGAGCAAATCTTCTAAGAGAAAATACATTAATGTTAATGTTAGTTAATTACAATGTATTGATGCACAGTTTTGTGCATATCCACACATATAGTATGAAATCCCTCAATGATTGGATTAGTTTTCGCACTGCTGATCTGGATATAAGCAGCTCATATCCATATTTAATACAAAGTAGGGAAAATTATTCCCCACTGTCACCATTTTAGAATCTTGCTTTATTTTTTTCATCAATGTAATCTTTTTCTCTGTAGCTAGGATTATAATGTACCTAAAGTGATTGTTGTGGGCTAGGGTCTTAGTAATACCAGCACTCTTTTTAAAGTCTGAAAGGATTTGACATATCTGCGTAGTGTGTCTTTTGCATTATCAGGGGACACCCTTTTCCCAAGGGTGATCTTTCTTCTTTAGATTGCCCCAGCTGCCTTTCTTTAGCTTTCTCTTTAATGAAGAGAAAAACATTTTGCCTTTATCTGTCATGTTCACTTATTAATTGATGGATTTCCCTTTGAAATAAAACAGCAGCTGCCAATGTACTATCTAAACTACAAAGTGTATTTCAAATGCTTTATCTATGAGGGTTACTTTAATACAACCCTTTTAACCCTTTACAACAACTATGGGGAAGTATTGCAAAGAGGTTGTTCTGAGATATTTTCAAGCAGAAAAGATGGTAAACAGGAAGAAGCAGCTAAGGTTGGGTGTGGTAATATGTTACATATTTTATAAAACCAGTCTGGAATATCAGACAACAGATCCACCCACAGTCAATTCAGTAGGGTCAGTAAATTGTAACTCAAACTCATATCGTTAATCTCAGCTTGGAGAAAGACCTGAATTGCTGAGCTAAGCCCAACCAGAGGAGGTGGCCTACACCTTTAATCCCATAACTCCAGAAACTGAGATCTTTCTGTGAGTTCAAGTCTAACAACCAAATCATAGTGGTTCACACCTTTAATGATATGAAACGGCTGGGTGAAGCAGGTATTTAAGGTAGGTGTAGAAGATGAGGAGACTGAGAAAACTGGAAGATAGCTGGGTGAGATTTGACTGTGGTCTGTTCCCTCTCTCTGATATTTCAGCTTTTCCTCTATATCTGGCTTTGAGTTTCATTTAATATAACCAGAATTTGTGCAGCATTTGGGTTTTCAAGGATCTTGTTAGGCAGCTAATAGACCTCAATTTCAGAATCTTAAATGATGTATTCTTGATCTTACAGACCTCGCCCAAATAGGAAATATCTTCTGTGGGGATGTTCTAGGGAATTTTACCTGTTTCTATTTTGCTTGTTCAGGATGTATCTGCCCTAGTAATCTCTTTGGCCAAAGATATTTCTTAATAAGATTGTAAATCAACATTCTTTTTCCTTATGTACTAACACATTTTCTTTCCTTCTTCATTACTTCTATTTCTAATGATCATGATTTAAAAATAAAATATAGGCATATTTTTTCCTCCTTATAAATCACAATACAGAGACTTAATATTAAATACAAATTCTCTGTCAATACCTTAGACCTGTTATTAATTAGCTCTTACAACTTAAATCAACCCATATTTCTTTTCTTTTAGCTCTTTTTAAATTTCTTATCTATATTCTACCATGTACTGGTACCTTTCTTTAGTATGCCATGTTCTTTCTGCTTCTCCTGGTGACCTATACTTCTTTATCTCAGCTTGCTGTCTCCTGACCTCAGGTCCTGGCTAATCTCTTATTATCTAGCTATTGAACATGAAGCTTTTTATTAAACCAATAAGAGCAACATGTATTCATGGTATACAAAACTATTGTTCCAACAACAGCAAAATGTATATTTAATATAATTTCTTTGATAAAAGATGAAATAGCTTTAGCAAATACATGAAATTATAGTAAATATATAATCTGCATTAATTAACCCATTAGAAACAGTTACTTAGGCATTTCTGATTCTATATTTGTTATAGAATTAGCTAGCATTACAAAATTAGAAATTATTTGTGGTATATAGAAAATTTTATGTTATATCCTTAATATGATAGAATATTTCAGCTAAGCTTGGAAATTGTCTGAGTGAAAAGCTGCACTCAGATACTATTTGTAAATTACTCAAATTCAGTGTAGGATTGGGTCCAAGCATAACAAAGAATTACTAATGCAAAGTACACAAATCTGTAAGCTAGATAGGATGAGCTAGAGACATTGGAAAGAATACTGGACTCATAGAGAATGGGACCAGGGAAAAAAAGCAGAAAGATAAATGGATGCTTGCTCTAAGTGATGCACCCAGCTAAGGTAGGCAAGCAGAAGAGTGAAGGATTATACTGTTTTTAACTAAATGTTAGAGTCATGCCTTAAAGTATGTAGCCCAATAGAGCTAAAAGCAATAAATATCAATAATCACTTCACTGCATTAAATTTTATCATGATTATGTACATAAAATTATAAGAAAATGAAAGAAATAAAGACTACAATATAGGCTATTTTAAAAGGTTTTTAAAAAGGGAAATGACTAATGTTCAAACAAATGAAAGGTAGAAACCCCAGTGCAACTTACAGAAGGGGGGAAATCTATCCATTACTGTATATTAGAATGATTCTGTCATGCTTCTAGGATTACTGATTAAAATTACCAGTCTACATTAATAATAATGGGGGAAAGAGGTCAATTTCTTTATGTAATCATTTTTATACATTCTACACACATAAACACATATTTTCTGTAGAATTAGAAAAAATCTAACTTATTTGACTACCATTAAATATGGGTGTATTCTAATTAGAGCTGAGTATGGTGAGCTACCAACATTTTATAGGAAAGCCCCATTTTGAGTTTCCTTCTCTTTCTTTCTTTCTTTCTTTCTCTTTCTTTCTTTCTTTCTTTCTCTTTCTTTCTTTCTTTCTTTCTTCCTTCTGTCCTTCTTTCCTTTATACTTTTTATTTTATTCATTCTTTTTTCTCATTCTCTTCCCCCTCCCTTCTTGCCTTCCTCCTTATACCCTTCTCTTTCTGTTAGTTTGTTACAATTCAATAAATATATTTGATGAGTTAGTGGCGACTTTCTCCCCTAACACTAATTTCTCCCTCCCACCCAAATAAACTCTGCCTACAACCCTTCCTAAATTCATGACTTGTTTATATTACATGATCCATCTAGTATATGCAAAGACAATTGCATGTCCATAGAACTGGGACCACCCATTAGAATATGATGAAGTTCAATGAGTTTACAATGGAGAGAGAAGTTTCTTGCCACATAGCTTGTACTGCTTATAGTGGTTGGTCAGTTTAGACACTGTTTCTCAGCAGCCCTTTAAGGTATATTGGTCTTTCCCTTATATCCATGTAAGAATTGTTACAGAACAATTACCATAATCCTCCCACATGGATATATTATTACTTAATATTATGATAGCATTTATGGGGTGAGGAAGTTATAAGAAATTGTCAGGTTTGACTTTAAGAAATAATTATGAATATAAAGAGCTGGATCATTTTAGTTGGCAGCCTTGAAGCTGATGTGGCTATTTCTTATTAGAGAATATTTATGGGGATTTTTTTGATTAAATTATATTAACTCGAAAGTAATGTGTTGGTTTTTATCTTTTGTGGAAAAAAAGTAGAACTTTAGATTCAAATTTTAGTCAAGATATATTTAAAATATATGTCTGTTTAATGTAATAGTCTTTATAATTACATGTTTTTATATATGTTTATTAACAGTTAAAAATTTTAAAAATAAAATAATAAACATAATCTAGACTTTTAATTTTTTTATTTTTATGTGACTAATTATAATTTTATTATTTTATTTTTGAAAACTTTTTTACTTTTTGATTATATATTTTATGTATATTGTAGCCCATTGAAAAGTTTATCTATATGAATCCACGGTCACTGATTTCCCTTAATATCAATAGTCTCAACTCTCCTATAAAATGTCACACACTAACAAGATGGATACAACAACAGAAGCCATCCTTCTGTTGCCTACAAGAAACACACCTCAACCACAAAGACAGACACAGGCTTAGAATAAAGGGTTGGGAAAAGATTTTTCCAGTCAAATGGTCCTAAGAAACAAGCAGGGGTTGCAATCCTAAAATCTAACAAAGTAGACTTTAAGCTAAAAGCAATAAAAAGGGACCAGGTGGGTCACTACTTATTCATCACAGGAAAAATTGGTCAAGAGGAGATTTCAATCTTAAATATTTATGCCCCTAATATAAGGGCACCTATTTATGTAAAAGAAGCACTGCTAAAGCTCGAATCCCACATCAATTCTTATACCCTAATAGTGAGAGACTTCAATACCCCACTTTCAACCCTGGATAGATCAACCAGAAAGAGTCTAAACAGAGACATAAGGAGTCAAAAAGAGGTAATGATGCAAATGGACTTCATAGATATCTACAGAACCTTCCACCCAAAGGCAAAGGAATATACATATTTCTCAGCTCCTCATGGAACTTTCTCCAAAATTGACCACATAATTGGTCATAAAGCAAATATCAACAGATACAAAAAAATTGGCAATAATCCCTTGTAACATATTGGACCACCAGGGCCTAAAGTTAGAGTTCAACAACATCAACACCCAAAGAAAGCATACCAACTCATGGAAACTAAATATCAATCAGCTGAACCATCTCTGGGTCAAGGAAGAAATTAAGAAAATTAAAGTCTTCCTAGAATTCAATGAAATGAATCTACAACGTATCCAAACTTGTGGGACACAATGAAAGCAGTCTTAAGAGGAAAATGCATAGCGCTAGATGCCTATACAAAAAAACCTAGAGAAATCCCACACTAGAGACCTAACAGCTCAGCTGAAAGCCTTAGAACAATTAGAAGTGAACTCACCTAGGAGGAGTAGAGGGCAGGAAATAATCAAACTTAGAGCTGAAATCAATACAATTGAAACAAATAGAAAAATGCAAAGAATCAATGAATCTAAGAGTTGGTTCTTTGAGAAAGTTAACAAGAAAGGTAAGCCCTTAGATAGATGATCCCTTAGCCAAACTAATCAAAAAACAGAGAAAGAGTGTTCAAATCAACAAAATCATAAATGAAAAGGAGGACATAAAAACAGACCCCCAGGAAATACAGAGAATTATCAGATCATATTTTGAAAATCTGTATTCCACATAAATGGAAAACCTAGAAGAAATGGACAGCTTTCTGGACAGGTACCATCTACCAAAATTATATGAAGTTCAGATTAATTACTTAAACAGGCCTATAACCATTTAGGAAATTGAAGCTCTCATGAAAAACCTAACCAAAAATAAAAGCCCTGCTCCAGATGTTTTCAGTGCCGAATTCTACCAGACATTCAAAGAAGAATTGCTATTGTTACTCCTCAAACTATTTCACACAGTAGAAACTGGGGGAATATTGCCAAATTCCTTCTATGAGGCCACAGTCGCCCTAATACCCAAGCCACTCAAAAACACAACAAAGAGGGGGAATTACAGACCATTTCCCCTCATGAATATTGATGTGAAAATTCTCAACAAAATTTTGGTAAACCATATACAACAATGTATAAAAGATATCATCCACAACAACCAAGTAGGCTTCATTCCAGAAATGCAGGGCTGGTTTAACATAAGAAAAACTGTAAATGTTATCAATCATATAAACAAACTAAAGGAATAAAACCACATGATCATATCCTTAGATGCTGGAAAAGCCTTTGACAAAATCCAACACTCCTTTATGATTAAAGCCCTGGAGAGATCAGGAATACAGGGAGAATACCTAAATATAATAAAGGCGATTTACAAAAAACCAACAGCCAGTATCAAAGTTGATGGAGAAAAACTCAAAGCAATCCCACTAAAGTCAGGAACTAGACAAGGATGTCCTATCTCCCCTTATCTATTCAATATAGTTCTTGAAGTTTTAGCTAAAGCAATAAGGGAACGAAAAGAGATTAAAGGGATACAAATTGGAAAAGAAGAAGTGAAGCTATCTCTATTTGCAGATGATATGATAGTATACATAAGTGACCCACAAAATTCTTCCAAGGAACTGCTTCAGCTGATGAACACCTTCAGCAATGTAGCAGGATACAAGATTAGCTCAAATAAATCAGTAGCTCTTCTATACACTAAAGAGAGAAGAGCTGAAAAAGAAATAAGGGAAACATTACCCTTCATAATAGCTGCAAATAATGCTAAATACCTTGGAGTAACTATAAAAGAAGTAACAGACCTATTTGACAAAAATTTTAAATCACTGAAGAAAGAAATTGAAGAGGATATCAGAAAATGGAAAGCTCTCCCATGTTCCTGGATTGGTGGGATCAACATAGTAAAAATGGCAATTCAACCAAAGGCAATCTACAGATTCAATGCACTGCCTATCAAAATCCCAACACAATATTTTTTGGACCTGGAAAAACAATTGCAATTTCATTTGGAATAACAGGAAAGCCTGAATTGCCAAAACAATTTTAGTCAACAAAAGGACCTCAGGAGGTATCACCATCCCTGACTTCAAGCTATACTATAGAGCTACAGTAATAAAAACAGCCTGGTACTGGCATCAAAACAGACTTGTGGACCAATGGAATAGAAAGGAGGATCCAGACTTAACCCAACAACCTGTGAACACCTGATCTTTGACAAAGTGGCCCAAAACATTCAATGGAAAAAAGATAGTACATTTGACAAATGGTGTTGGCATAGCTAGATGGAAGTGTGTAGAAAAATTCAAATAGATCTGAGCCAGTCACCCTGCACAAAACTTAAATCCAAGTGGATCAAAGACCTCAACATAAAACCAGTCACTTTAAACTTGATAGAAAAGAAAGTGGGAATACACTGCTATGAATTGGCACAGGCGACCACTTGCTAAATATAACACCAATGGCACAGACACTAAGATCAACAATCAATAAGTGGGCTCTCCTGAAGCTAAGAAGCTTCTGTAAAGCCAAGGACACTGTCAATACGACAAAACGCCAGCCTACAGAATGGGAAAAGATTTTCTCCAACCCTACAAGTGATTGAGGACTGATCTCTAAGATATATAAAGAGCTCAAGAATCCAGAGCCCAAAACCTTGAATAATCCAATCGAAAAATGGGGTACAGATCTAAAAAGGGAATTCTCATCAGAGGAACTACGAATGGCTGAAAGGCACCTGAAAAAGTGTTCTTCATCTTCAGCCATCAGGGAAAAGCAAATCAAAACAACTTTGAGATACCACCTAACACATGGTAGAGTGGCTAAGATAAAAGGCACAGATGACAGCCTATGCTGGAGAGGATGCGGAGCAAGGGGAACACTCCTCCATTGTTGGTGGGAGTGTAAGCTTGTTCAGCCACTTTGGAATACAATATGGAGGTTTCTCAGAAAATTGAGAATCAATCTCCCCAAGGACCCAGCAATACCACTTCTGTGTATATACTCTAAAGTGGCACATTCACACTCCAAAGTTATTAGCTCAACTATGTTCATAGCAGCAAGAACCTGGAAACAACCTAGATGTCCCTCAACTGAAGAATGGATTAACAAACTGTGGTACATCTGTACAATGGAATACTACTCAGTAGTAAGAAATAATGATAGCCTAAAATTTGCAGGCATATGGATGGATTTGGAGACTATCCTCCTGAGCAAGGTATCACAAACTCAGAAAGATAAACAGGGGATGTACTCACTCACTAGTGGTCTCTAAACAAACAAACAAGAAAATAAGCCAAACACGCCCAAGAGTCAAACCACAACCACTCAACAGCTTGGGATCAGAAACACCCTGGACTAACCCTTAGAACTCCACTCCAACTATGGAAACACCAGACTCACTCTTGAGGGAGGGGGGACAAAACTGGATTTGGCCAGGAGTGGAGACTGATCCAAGCATTATTGGGTCAGTGGGACCATAGGACTGTCTGCTCCCTGCCCAGGGAGGGGATGGGGAGTTGCAGAGAAGAAAAATGACCAGAAGTGGTGGGAGGGGGAAGGGACCTTGAATAAGGATATACAGGGACGGAAAAATAAATTCAGAGGGAAAGCTGAACACAAAGTAAATATATGTGTAGCAATCTTATTTGCATTACCACCCTTGATAAGCCATGCTTATGATTCTTATCCTCTTTATAGTTATTGTTAACTTTTTCTCATTTTAAATTCATTCTACTGTTTTTTTGATAAATACAAAATAGAGAAGGAAAAAAAAAAAAAAAAGAAAACCTAACTAAAAAAGAAAAAGAAAAAAAAAAAAAAGACATGGGGAGAGTGGACAGCCTTGTCTTGTTTCTGATTTTAGTAGGATTGATTTGAATTTTTCTCCATTTAGTTTGATGTTGGTTGTTAGCTTGTTGTATATTGTCTTTATCTTTTTTTAGATATTTTCCGTATATCTCTGACCTCTCAAAGACTTTTGTCATAAAGGAGCGTTGAATTTTGTAAAAGGCTTTTTCTGCATTTAATGAGATGAGTATGTGTTTTTTTTTTTTTTCCTTTCAGTTTGTTTACATGATGAATGTCATTGACAGTGTTTCATATGTTGAACCTTTCTTGCATTTCTGGTCTGAGACCTGTTTAATCATGGTGAATGACTTTTTGATATGCTCTTGTATTTGGTTTTACAGCATCTTTTGAGTATTTGCATCACTTTTCATGAGATATATTGGTCTGCATTCTTTTTCTTGTTGCATCTTTGTGTGGCTTGGGTATCTGAGTGACTGTAGCCTCATAAAAAATTTGGCATTGCTTCTTCTTTTTATATTGTGTGGAGCAATTTGAGGAGTATTGTTATTAGTTATTTTTAATTTTTTTAAATCTGCACTTAAACTGCCTGGCCCCCTTCTTTTTTGAATTGGAAGACTTTCAATGACTGCTTCTATTTCTTTAGGGGTTAGAAGCCTATTTATTTCACTTATCTGGTCTTGATTTGATTTTGGTAAGTGTTAACTGTACAGAAAGTTGTCTGTTTCTTTGGGGTATTTCAATTTTATAAAGTACAGGTTTTTGAAGTATGACCTAATAATTCTCTGGATTTCTTGGGTACCTATTTTTATGTTTCCCTTTTCAATTCTCTCTGCCTTTTGGTTAATTTGGATAATGGTTTTTCTATCCTGTTAACTTTCACAAAGAACCAACTCTTTGTTGTACTGATTCTTTGCATTGTTTTCTTTGATTCAGTTTTATTGATTTCAAACCAGAGTTTGATTATTTCCTGCCATCTACTCATTGTGATCAAGTTCACTTCTATTCATTCTAGATCTTTCAACTGTTAATTCTCTTGTGTAGGATTTCTCCAATTTTTGTATATAGGCATCTAGTGCTATAAACTTTTCTGTTAGCACTGCTCTCATTGAGTCCCATAAGTTTGTTTGTTTGTTTTGTGGATTTATTTTAATTGAATTGAATTCTAGAAAGTCTTTAATTTCTTTTTTTATTTCTTCCTTGACTAAAAAGGGTTCATTTGAGAGTTGTTTAGTTCTTAATTTTTTTTTTAGTTTTTCTGCTTTGTGTTGTTGTTGAACTCTAACATTGTTTAATCTATGGCAGTCTGATAGAATACAAGGGATTATTCCCAATTTTTTCTATCCATATTTTCTTTGCAACTGAGTACATGATCAATGAAATTGAACCAAGAAAGTTCAATGGGGTGCTGAGAAGAAGATAATTTCTTTTGGTAGAATATTCTGTATATATCTTTTAAATCTTTTTGAATCATAATATCTGTTAGCTCCCTTATTTCTCTGTTAAGATTCTGTATTGTAGACTTATCTATTAGTGAGAGTGGGGTATTGAAGTTTCCCAGTATTAATGTGTAGGGTTTGATGTGAGGTTAAAGTTTTCATAATTTTCTTTTTTACATACATTTCTGCATTGGAGACATAATTGTTCAGGTTTGAGAATTCATTTGATGGACTGTTTTCCTTTGATAGGTAAGTAATGGCTTTCCTGATATTTTCATTGATTTTAGTTTGAAAATTATTTTATTAGATACTAAGAAAGCTATACCAGCTTGTTTTTTAAGCCTATTTGATTAGAAAGTCTTTTTTCAACCCTTTACTCTGAGGAAGTGCCTGGCTTTGAAGTTGAGTTGTTTCTTTTATGCAGCAGAGGTATAGATCCTGTTTTTACATCTATTGCATAAAATACTTTTTTATAGGTGAATTCAGTCCATTAATATTATGAGATATTAATGACCAGTAATTGATAATCCCTGCTGTTTTGTGTAACATGTATGTGTTTCTCTTCTTTGGGTTTTTCTTCTTTGTGATTATATATTTTTGTGGCTTTGTGGGTGTATCTAGTTTTCTTAGGTTGAAGTTTCACTTCTAGTTTTTTTCTGTAGGGCTGGATTTGTAGATACATTTTGTTTAACTCTGGCTTTTTTAAAAATGGAATATCTTGTTTACTCTGTTTATGAGAATTTATAGTTTTGGTAACTATAAAGTATGGGCTTGCTTTTATAGTCTATTAATGTCCTTATAACATATTTCCAGGGTCTTATGTATCTCATGGTCTCCATTGTGAAGTCAGGTGTTATTTGGATGGGTCTGACTTTAAAAGTTACTTGGCATTTTATTTTATTTTATTATCAGCTCTTACTATTTTTCTTTATACTGTATGTTTAATGTTTTGATTAAAATGCATTGAGTAGACTTTTGGGGGAGTCTTGTCTATTTGGGGTTTTGAAAGCTTCTTGTATCTTCATAGGCATTCTTTTATATTGGGTAAGTTTGCTTCTATAATTTTGTTGAATATATTTCCTGTGGCTTTGAGCTGGAATTCTTCTTCTATTCCTACTACTTTTTTTTCTTTATTTTGTATTTAACAAAAAAAAGTAACATGAATTTAAAATGAGGAAAAGTTAATAACTATGAACAGGATAAGAATCATAAGCATGGCTTATCAAGGGTGATGATGCAAATAAGATTGCTACACATATATTTACTTTGTGTTCAGCTTTCCCTCTGAAATTTTTTTCCCATCCCTGTATATCCTCATTCAAGGTCCCTTCCCCCTCTCAACACATCTTGACATATCTCTTCTCTGCAACTCCCCATCCCTTCGCTGGGCAGGGAGCAGACAGTCCTATGGTCCCACTGATCCAATAATGTTTGGATCGGTCACCACTCCAGGCCAAATCCAGTTTTGTCCAACCTCCCTCAAGAATGAGTCTGGGATTTCCATAGTTGGAGTGGGGTTCGGAGGATCAGTCCAGGGTGTTTCTGATCCCAAGCTGTTCGGTGGTTGTGGTTTGTCACTTGGGTATGTTTGGCTTTTTTTTTTCTTGTTTGTTTGTTTAGAACCCACTAGTGAGTGAGTACATCCCCTGCTTATCTCTCTGAGATTGTGATACCTCGCTCAGGAAGATATTCTCCAAATCCCTCCATTTGCCTGCGAATTTTTGGATATCGTTTTTTCTTACTGCTGAGAAGTATTCCATTGTGTAGATGTACCACAGTTTGTTAATCCATTCTTCAGTAGAGGGACATCTAGGTTGTTTCCAGGTTCTTGCTATTACAAATAATGCTGCTATGAACATAGTTGAGCTAATACCTTTGGTATGTGAATGTGCTTCTTTAGGGTATACACCCAGAAGTGGTATTGCTGGGTCCTTGGTGAGACTGATTCTTAATTTTCTGAGGAACCTCCATATTGCATTCCAAAGTGGCTGAACAAGCTTACACTCCCACCAACAATGGAGGAGTGTTCCCCTTGCTCCGCATCCTCTCCAATATAGGCTGTCATCTGTGCCTTTTATCTTAGCCAATCTAACAGATGTTAGGTTGTATCTCAAAGTTGTTTTGATTTGCATTTCTCTGATGACTAATGATGAAGACCATTTTTTCAGGTGCCTTTCAGCCATTCGTAGTTCCTCTGCTGAGAATTCCCTTTTCAAAATCTGTACCCCATGTTTTGATAGGGTTATTCAGGATTTTGGACTCTAAATTCTTGAGCTCTTTATATATCTTAGAGATCAGTCATCTATCACTTGTAGGGTTGGAGAAAATCTTTTCCCATTCTGTAGGCTGGCGTTTTGTCCTATTGACAGTGTCCTTGGCTTTGCAGAAGCTTCCCAGCTTCAGGAGATCCCACTTATTGATTGTTGGTCTTAGTGCCTGTGCCACTTGTGTTATATTTAGGAAGTGGTGGCCTGTGACAATTTGTAGAAGTGTATTTCCCACTTTCTTCTCTATCAAGTTCAAAGTGGCTGGGATTAAGTTTAGGTCTTTGATCCACTCGGATTTGAGTTTTGTGCAGGGTGACAGCCTCGGATCTATTTGCATTTTTCTACACACTTCCATCCAGCTATGCCAACACCATTTGTTAAATATACAATCTTTTTTCCATTGAATGTTTTGGGCCTCTTTGTCAAAGATCAGGTGTTCGTAGGTTTTTGGGTTAATGTCTGGATCCTCAATTCTATTCCATTGGTCCACAAGTCTGTTTTTATGCAGTACCAGGCTGTTTTTATTACTGTAGCTCTATAGTATAGCTTGAAGTCAGGGATGGTGATACCTCCTGAGGTTCTTTTGTTGAGTAAAATTGTTTTGGCGATCCTGGCTTTCCTGTTATTCCAAATGAAATTGAGTATTGTTCTTTCAAAGTCCACAAAATATTGTGTTGGGATTTTGATAGGCAGTGCATTGAATCTGTAGATTGTCTTTGGTTGAATTGCCATTTTTACTATGTTGATCCTACCAATCCAGGAACATGGGAGAGCTTTCCATTTTCTGATATCCTCTTCAATTTCTTTCTTCAATGATTTAAAATTTTTGTCAAATAGGTCTGTTACTTCTTTGGTTATAGTTACTCCAAGGTATTTAATACTATTTGCAGCTATTATGAAGGGTAAAGTTTCCCTTATTTCTTTTTCAGCTCTTCTATCTTTAGCGTATAGAAGGGCTACTGATTTCTTTGAGTTTATCTTGTATCCTGCTACATTGCTGAAGGTGTTTATCAGCTGTAGCAGTTCTTTGGAAGAATTTTGTGGGTCACTTATGTATACAATCATATCATCTGCAAATAGAGATAGTTTCACTTCTTCTTTTCCAA